>JBBPQP010000065.1:0-58507 GCA_038092555.1 Boletus subgraveolens
TCCATCCAGGACCACGTCGAAAAGATATCCCTTGCGGTGACTGACCTCGGAACACACCCGTTGTTCCTTGGTTACGACTGGCTCAAACGTCACAATCCGTCGATTGATTGGGCCTCGCAAACCGTTTCCTTTACGTGCGAAGATCATATCCCCGATCTTATCCCTACCGAGGACGATGACGACGATTCGGAATATCGTCAATCTTGGAAGGAGGGTGATCGCATCTTCAAAATCGAAGCACTCGATTACCTCATGTCACGAGGCGTCGCCCAAGATCTCGCGATCGAAGCACAAAAGGAAAAACACCTAAAAACCTTCGAAGACGTAGTCCCAGCATCTTATCACGACTACAAAGACGTTTTCGCCAAGGAATCGTTCGATGAATTACCCCCGTCTCGACCGTGGGATCATGCCATCGAACTCCTCCCAGGCGATCACCAAGTCGACTGTAAAACATACAATCTGACGGTCGACGAACAAAAAGAGCTGGATTCATTCCTCGAAGAAAACCTCACCTCTGGTCGTATCCGCCCTTCCAAGTCTCCTTACGCCTCCGCATTCTTCTTCATCAAAAAGAAAGACGGTCGCCTCCGCCCGGTCCAAGACTACCGAAAATTGAACGCCATCACCGTCAAGAACCGTTATCCCCTCCCTCTCATAGCCGAGCTAATCGACAAACTCAAAGACGCCAAACACTTCACGAAACTCGACATCCGATGGGGATACAACAACATACGGATGAAAGAAGGAGATGAATGGAAGGCCGCATTCCGAACAAATCGAGGACTCTTCGAGCCTCTCGTCATGTTCTTCGGATTGACCAATTCCCCCGCTACGTTCCAAACCATGATGAACCACATATTCCGAGATCTGATCAATCGAGGAAACGTAGTAGTTTACATGGACGACATTCTGATCTTCACGGATTCCATCGAGCAACACCGAAAGATAGTGCGAGAAGTCCTACAAATTTTACGAGACAACAAACTCAGTCTCCGACACACAAAATGTGATTTCGAAGTCGACGAAGTCGAATATCTCGGACTCCTCGTCTCGCACCAAAAACTCCGGATGGATCCGACAAAGATCAAGGGAGTCACAGAATGGCCGGTCCCAAAGTCAAAGAAGGAAGTGCGAGGATTCTTAGGGTTCCTCAATTTCTACCGACGCTTTGTGAAGGACTTCGCCAAAATCGCTCGACCCCTCAATGCCCTCACATCAGAGAAAGTCGAGTTTAAATGGTCGGACGAGTGTCAGAAGGCCTACGAACTCCTAAAAGAGACAATCACAACCGCACCAGCACTTGTCATGCCCGACTACGACCAACCGTTCCGCCTTGAAACAGACGGATCTGGAATCGGAATCGGTGCAGTGCTGTCACAGGAGAAGGAAGGCCGTTGGCACCCTGTCGCATTCATATCCCGGTCGCTCAACGAAGCAGAACGAAATTACCATGCAGCGGACCTCGAGATGGCAGCCATCATATTCGCACTCAAGGAATGGCGCCATTACCTTCTCGACGCCAGGCATGAATTCGAGATTCTAACCGACCACAAGAATCTTGAATACTTCAAGCGACCACAAGATCTGTCACGGCGACAAGCACGGTGGAATCAACTACTCCAAGAGTTCCACTTCGTGATCAAACATAGAGCTGGAAAGACGAATCCAGCAGATCCCCTATCACGAAGGCCGGACTTCGACACTAATGTCGAAGACAACAAGGAGATCACCGTACTCCAACCCGACCGATTCACGAACGACGAGGGAGCAGCTGTGCGCTCTATCGCGTTCGAAGAAAGGATCAAAAACCTCCAATCCCGCGCCGAGAAGTTCGCAATCGAAGGAGTCAAAAGAGACGACTCACCATGGAAACTTAAGGACGGACTCATCCACTGGGGCAATGCCCTATACGTCCCCATGGAACCATCTCTCCGAGAAGCGATCATCGTACAAAACCACGACCATCCGCTCTCAGGACACCCCGGCGCGCGAAGAACAGGAGACCTGATCCGAACACGATATTATTGGCCCTCTATGAAGAAGGACATTGCTCGCTACGTCTCCGGTTGCGACATCTGTCAAAAAGTCAAAACCAAGACAAAACGAACGCAATTACATCCGAACGAACCCGCCGACGGACCATGGGAAGTCATCTCCATAGACCTTATCGGTCCACTTCCCGAGTCTAAAGGAAAGGACGCGATCCTAACCGTCGTCGACACGTTTTCGAAGATGGTTCACTTCTTCCCCATCTCCACCTCGATATCTTCTGCCGGAGTCGCAAGAATCTACCGTGACAACATCTTTAAATTACACGGCACTCCGAGGAAGATCATTAGTGACAGAGGACCACAATTCGTATCGTCATTCATGACGGCACTCCAAGAACTTCTCCAAATAGAAGGAAACCCATCCACCGCCTATCACCCACAAACCGACGGACAATCCGAACGCTTCAATGCGCTCGTCGAACAATACCTTCGGATTTACGTCAATCACAGGCAATCCGATTGGGTGGATTGGCTCCCTCTAGCGGAATTCGCCCACAATTCCAAAGTCTCTTCCGCAACAAAGACATCCCCCTTCCTCCTCAACTACGGACAAACACCTCGCATCAACACTACCCAGAAGTCCGTAGCGAGAAACGGAAATGAAGAAGCGGCCGTCTTTGTGGAAGAAATGAAGAGAAGTCACCAAAGAGCAAAAGAAGCTCTCCAACATGCCGCAAATGACATGAAAAAGTACCACGACCGTGGAACAAGACCGCCCGTTGAGTACAAACCGGGAGATCTCGTCCTCCTCGAGTCAACCAATATCCGTTCGGATCGTCCATCGCGGAAATTAGACGACAAGCGATATGGACCATTTAAAGTACTCGAGAAAGTCGGAAAGGGAGCATACAAGCTCAAGTTGGACTCAAAATGGCGAGGAATCCATCCGGTCTTCAACGAATGTCTCCTACATCCATACCACAAAGGAGAATTCCCATCGCAGAAGAAGCCACCGCCTCCGCCACCAATCGTCCAACCACAAGGCGAGGAACAAGAAATCGAGAACATCGTCGACTCTCGTGAACGACGAGGAACAATAGAGTACCTAGTCCATTGGAAAGGGTTCCCCAGGGAAGAAAACGAGTGGAAGAAAGCATCTGACTTGGACAACGCAGCGGATGCCATAAAAGACTTCCATCGGCTACACCCCACCGCTCCCCGTCCAAAGAAAACGATGCGCGTACGATTCGCCGACGTGGATAGTGACTGCTCCTGTCCAATCTGTCAAAATCTCCCCCTTCCAACCCCATCCCCTACGTTCCTCGACCCCGACTTCCTCTCGTTCCGCAAAACGATGGATCCCCTCCGTAACTGCTCGTTCGACACACCCCTCACGGACACTCCTTACTTAGAAGGTGAGCTCGTCGAAAGGGACTTCGACTCTTAGAGGGGGGGTAATGTCATGTTTCACCTTTTCACCTCTTCACCATATCACAGAAGTACGTAGAACCCTGTAGAATAGTCCTTCCACCGGATCAAACCCTTCTCCACATCACCCTATACCACTTCATTTCCGAGTAGCTTAGTCATCTTACTTCCTAGTAGTATATATACCATCCATGTATCGTAGTATATCCTCAGAATTGGAATCGTCTTCACTCAAGAGCATCCCCTTGGGATAGTCCCTAAGGTCTCTCTAGACGGTTCTGATACTCATCTCTCTGATTCTCCGCTTGGCATGAGTCCACTAGCCTCATTATCTCCATCGGATTGCGTGTCGATTGTGTCTACTGAATCACCCTCGAGCTAGAATGGAGATCATAGGACCCGCATACAAAATAGACAAGTCAAATGAGCGTGTAGCGAAACCAAAATAATGGTGTGATGCACCATCGTGTCGTACCTGGTGGCGGTGGTTCAAACATTCATCCCGGGCCTGTAATCCCTTGGTGAAACTTCCGGCCCATCCGCATTCTCCCCCCAGTTTACTTTTCCCACAATATCATGGCGACTGCCATAGTTGCCCTCTCCCGTATGGGTGAAATATTGTTGATTTCCATCTGGATGGAGACTGCTATATGGTATGTGTTGTAAACTCATGAGTGTCAATATTATTGAACACCACTGCGACGTAGGGTTGAAGTATACTCTTGTCCCGAGTAATCCAGATGATTTGGAATACAGTAAGTGATCACCCTCATAGCTGCATGTTGTATGGCTTATGTATGTGTTTGCTTATTTCGGGAAACGGGAGGGATTCCAGCAGATGGTGGGTTTATTGTCCCGTGCCATTGGTCCGGGGTGTACTCTCACTCTATTAGGGTTCTCGTGTTGACATCCATTATGCTATTCCTTCTATGCACTGTCTATGTTCCCCCAGGGGTGCCAGATTATGCTACGTTCCGTTTCACCGATTACACTGAAGAATGTGTTTTATGTCAGCTTGGTACGAGCATGCCTCCGCCTCTCGATGACTCTGCCAATGTATGAAGGAAGACGTTTGTACAAGTTATCGTTCTGGTGAGTATGAAAGAGCCTCAGTTTCATGATTTAGGCTTATTTTGGTCGCTGAGATCCAGCGTCTTCACATTGTTTTTAACCGTGATTGGCGGATCTCCATGTTTTTCATAAGCAACCGTTTGGCGGAGCGTTTCTACTCAAGCATTAACTGGGCAACGACGAAGACGTACCACGCGACTTCCACAGCGTACCAGAACGCCTTGAAGGCGATACGAAGCGGCGAGTCAACGATACCAAGCCGCCACGTCGATGTAGAGGGCCAGAGGTCAACTGGGTAAGCGAGAGGGGTCGGGAGGCGGCCAGGACGATCGGAAGCGCCAGAGCGATGGCGATGGCGTCAGAAGCAACGGGAGACAAGGCGGAAAGGACAGTGCAACCGGTAGCGCACGCTGCGACTCGAGACGACTCGAAACGAAGCCGCTAGCTGAAGTCTGAAGACCAGGCAAGTCAGCACAAACGCTACAACCGCGAGACGAGTGGTGTACCTGAGCCATCCGCACCACCCGAGAAGCGCCCAAGACAACCTACCAAGGCCGCAAACCCACTGCCAGTGCGTCGTCGCGGAAAGTTCAAAATGCGAACGAGAAGAACCAGTAGAGCCGGACAACAAGATGTACATGATGATACCAAGTTGTACGGTTGTGTCAATGCCGTATCGGACGAATACGGAAGTGTCATACATGAAGTATAGGTGCTGGCGAAGCATCCCGACTGCATGACAGACGAGCGTGATGCCGTGGAGACCACGAGACGAGATCGCGAGTACCGGTCTATCCAGCCTCCTTAGTACAGCGAGCGGTGGTTTTCCATATCGGGCGTGCAACACCTACAGAGATTACTGCGCAACTACTGCACATGATGCCATTCACTTATGGGAATTTCTTGCAGGTATATTCATCCTTTAATTATTCTGGTCATTTTTATTTTGACTACCCCATCCCATTGTTGGAATATCAACCGGCATCAAATCAGTACTGCAACTGCGATGGTGCCGTGACCGTGCTGTGACTGTGCTGCGCCCATACTACACGCCGACCTCAACAGTGCAGCAATTCCATAGGTGGCACAAGGTAAGATGGGCAAGTTGCCCCAGTTCAAAATATCAATTAGAATAACATACCTGTGAACATGCAAATATGAGTGGCATTAACGACGAGCTCGGAATACTTAACTGCTGTGACTTATGCTTGCTCTACAGCTATGTGAGTAATTCCACAGTGCGACATCTCTTGGTAATGACGCACGAAGTATGGAGACAGTCTACTGCGACGCTGCTGCATCCCGTTACGTGCGGACAAGCTGAGTGGTTGGAATGCTCCGAGCGGTAGAGTAAAGAGTTGCGACCCCTTAGTAACATGGTATCTGCCAGTGGGATTCCGACTGGTGAAGCTTAAAAGCTTGAAGTTTCAATCGTCAGGTTATGGCACACGGCACACAGTACAATTGCGCTTCCTCGCGACAAGGATAGTGACATTCTGGGAAAGTATGCTAACGGATAATACAAAGAAAAGGTTGAGTTGTATGTTACAAACTTGATTAACAGATTCAGGAGTCATATCTGCCTGATTAGGTGATGTGCGGCAGTCGCAGCATTTTCTCTCTGCCCCAAGTCATCGCCAACGTTCGCCGGTCTGGATCACCTCAAGTTGTACCTCTTCGTCGCCCTGCGTCTCCGGCACCGCCCGAGCCATCTCGCCCTCTTCGAACGCGATCGAAGACACCTCCGTGTCCTGAGTTGTGATTGTATGTGACGAAAGACCAAACGCAGCGTCCATGCCTGGCAAGCGGCACTGCAGGTCACGCACATGCATTTCGCGCATGTTCAAGACAAACCGAGGCATGAGGGGAATCACGGTTACCAAATCAACCACGAGCAAAATGAATTGCCAGGTAGATGATGTCGTATTTGTCGAGCCTGCCGCGTTTGCCAGATAGTAGAAGAAGGACCTTGTTCAAGGAAAGATCGTCAGCGACTTGTTTTCGTGCGGTACAGTTTGGTAACATAATGAGGCGGAAGGTGAAGATGGATGAGGAGGATACACGAAAGTAAATAGAGAGAATAAGAGACCTACACAAAGAAATAAATAATACCCTCCCTCACAAGGAGCTTCATGTACCGGTTGAGTTGCCATTGCTTCGTCACCATGTACATCGTACGCAATTCCGTTAACGTGGGGATGATGGCGAGAACGAGTAGTAGAAAACCTAGGACGCAGCCGATGATGGTATTGATCCTCAATATGACTGTATTGAATCTGTGAACGCAGATTGAGAAGCTGTACCCTTGGATGTCTGCAACTAAAAGAAACAGCAGCAAGAGAAGAAGGGCGCAATCTATTCAGCATAGTACTCGTGATTTCAATCGCAATCCGTACCAGTGTAGTAGCTATTAGTATTGGCAAACACGCCGAAATTGACGAACTGAGCGATAACCGTCGGTATGTAAACCAAGAGGAGGACGCCGAGGATCGACTTAGATCGACCCCACATTGCATAGACACGCAGAAGCATCAAGACTGTAATTTACGTCAAGACGGAGGGAGATGGGTTAGAAAACATGGCGACTTACGATCTGCAGCAGCGTAGAACACCAAGAATGTGCAGGCACCTATAAGAAACGGTGCAGTGCCTTAAGGGTATGGATGTCTCATTCGAGGAACATGAATGGCTGTAGACAAGAGTGCTTACACCTATGAAACCATTAGTAACGGTAGATTTACAGAAGAATGCAAACGAGTACATCTATCGCAACGAGGAATTTTGTTAGCAACTGGTCGAAATGTGCACACAGAAAAGCTAACCTTCACAGGCGCTCGAATAGAGGCACTGGTGACTTGAAGTGTTTGTCAATGCAATGATCCTGAATTTGCATTCTCGAACATACCGAGCAAAGCGAAGCTTTCTCATGAATTCAGCATTAATTATGTTATACACAATGTATCGTGGCGGAGATAAACCCACAAAGCGGCACAAAGACCACAATAACGAACCTGTTGGAACAGTCAGTTCAAAACATATGTAAAATCGGACTCTGCAAGATTTTCTACACACCACAACGAACAGCGTCGAGATCCAGGTCCAGGGCCTGCACTGTCGCAACATGATCAGTTCGGATATAGGACTGGACGAAAACTTTGAATAACTGACCCAAACATACTCTATCTTTGCAGATTGTTAGCGACGAGACACGAGGTGGAGAAAACAACACAAATACCTCTCTGTCAAAGGTGAGGACTGCTAACCATCAAAAATAGTGCGAATGCCATTCCGATGTGAAAATTTGTGTGTCACAAGAAATGGATCACTTAACTATAGTCATAGCCAATAACAGCGACCATGGCAGCTGTGTGGACTCCGAGCTGAGAATAACCATGGACCGCAAGTGTGATCAGGGCTTACTGGTTGTATAGTCGTTTTGCTGAATAGTCTTCAGGAGATTCAACGGATCGGAAGACATGGTGGAAAAAGTATGGCAATATCTGAATGGAGAATGTACAGTAGGTCAAGTTGAAAGAGGCCAAGTTGAAATACGACGAAGAGGCATACTTTGTATCATGTTCGTGCGGAGAAATTGAGGGTCGTTAGCCGAGCATTCGATGGTGTGCTCTCAAGTTGCTGGCGGTCCCCTAATCACAGCTCAACCCCAAACGTTTAAATTCAAGCTACTAGGGGCAACTCCAAAGGTTCCGGTGGTAGGTCCTAATCCGCACGTGACTGCATGGAACGAATATATACAGGCTCAGCCTAGCCGTATATGATGCGATGAGAATAAGAAGAAAATGAGACGAGGACTAACCTAGTCGCACGAGATGCGACGGGAATCAGAAGAGGACAAACTCAGGAGAGAAAAACGATGGCGAGAGTTTATAAAACATTACTTAAGCACGGAATTCGGTGCCTATTGTCCACTGCGTCATGCTGTGCCGTTCATGAGCGAGATCCTCCTGTTTCTTTCCCTCCTGTCTCACGCGCTCCAGTCTGCAGTACGCACGAACGGGCAGTATGTTTATAACGATGAAAAATTAACTCGGGAGTGCCGACAGGCGGTCGGCACAAACCTTGCTTGCAGCAACGAACAGTGCTCTGTTTATTGTGTTTATTTTTATTCTTGAGTAAGGACAGATCTTGGTACGCAGAGGTCGAACTGATGATGAATGAACCTCCTACCTGGAATTCCCGCTCGCGCAGAGAGTTAGAACACGACAAAGTGAGTATAGCTCTAAGTTAATGGAGCGGGATGTGGGACTGATAATGGCCCCATCCATAATTTCTTCATCGGTTTTCCTGAACCGAGACAAAGTTTGAATGTGCGCAACTCGGCAACTATGGCTTTGAATTCAACAATATCACCTTCAGTAACATCATTTAATCCATCGCAGCCCAAAGATCATATACCAAAGACTGATCGTGCCACAATGCAAATCAAACCAGATGACCGTACAATCTCGGCAATCGCGGGTGCAGATTTGCCATTGACATCCTTGCCGTTCCAGGGCACAATTGACTTAGACGACAACGCGCTCAGGATGGCGGCCGTCTCCTCTTGCACGTCCAAGACATAGTAAAACTGCCACAGTTCTTTTGAATTCAAATGATCTTCAAAGGCACTCACGAGGGTGTCTATGTCTTCCTGGGAAGTGATTTGCGTAGGCAGTCCGCTACCCTGGAGTGACCCTGAGAATTCGAGGGACGGCGAGGACGATCGGAAGCGCCGGAAAGATGGCGACTCGGATAGTGTCGTAAGCAATGGGAGACCAAGCAGGAAGGACGGCGCAACGAGTAGCGCACGCCGCGACTCGAGATGACTCGAAACGAAGTCGCTAGCTGAAGTCGAGACAGGTCAGCACAAATGCTACAAGCGCAAGACGAGCAGTGTACAGTATACTTGAGCCACCCACACCACTTGAGAAACACCCCAGACGACCTATCAAGACCGCCAACCCACCGCGTCGTCGTGGAAAGTTCAAAATGCAAACTAGAAGAACCAGTAGAGCCAGACAACAATATGTACATACCAAGATGTACCATTGTGTCAAAGCCGTATCGGAAGCGTCGTGCATGAAGCATAAGTGCTGGCGAAGCATCCCGACAACACGACAGATGAGCGCGATGTCGCGGAGACCGCGAGACGAAATCGCGAGCACCAGGCTATCCAGCCTACAGCGAGTGGTTGGAGTGCTCCGAGCGGTAGAGTAGATGATTCATGTCCAACCCCTTAGTAACATCGTTGATATTCGAGACTCCGAGTCCGACTGGTGACCGGTGAAGCTTGAAAGCTTGAGGTTTTCAATCGTCAGGTTATGGCACGCGGCACATAGTAGTACAGTTCCGCTTCCTCGCAGTAAGCGTACTGACGTATTCTGGGAGTGCTAACGGGTAATACAACGAAAAAGTTGAATTGTATGTTACAAACTTGATTAACAGATTCAGGAGCTATGCTACTTCATTAGTGATGCACAACAGTTGCAGCAGTGGCGCAGCATTCTCTCGTTGCCCCATTGGCTTGGCCGTCATCGCCAACGCCCACCAGGTTGGATCGTCTCAAGTTGTATCTCTTCGTTGCCCTGCGTCCTCGGCATCGCCCAACCCCTCTCACCCTCTCCGAACGCGATCGTAGACAACTCCGTATCCCGAGTTGCGATTGAATGTGATGACAGACCAAACGAACTGTCGATGTCTTGCGAGCAGCCCTGCTGGTTACGCACATGCATTTCGCGAATGCTCAAGACAAACCGAGGAATCATGGGAATCATGGTCACAATATCGGATATGACCAGAATGAATTTCCAGGCAGGTGAAGTCGCATTCGCCGCGCCCGTCGCGCTTGACAGATAGTAGATGAAGGTCCTTGTTCAAGGAGATCGTCAGTGACTCATGCGCGACAGTTTGGTAACATAACGGGATGGAAGGGGAAGATGAATGAGGAAGATACACGAAGAGAAACGAAGAGAATAAAGGAGACCTACACGAAGAAATAAATAATGCCATCCCTCACTAGCAGTTTCATGTACCGGTTGAGCTGCCATTGCTTCGTCACCATGTACATCGCACGCAATTCCGTCAAAGTGGGAATGACAGCGAGAACGAACAGCAGGGAACCTAGAACGCAGCTGAAAATGATAGTAGTCGTCACGACAACTGCATTGAATGATTCAACGCAAAGTGGGAAGCTGTGCCCTTGGATGTCTGTAACTGAAGGAAACAATAGCAGGAGAAGCCGAGCGCCATCTATTCAGCATGGTACTCGTGATTTCAATCGCAAGGCGTACTGGTAGAGTAGCTATCAGCATTGACAAACATGCCCACATTGAGGAACTGGACGACGGTTGCAGGTATATAAACCAAGAGGAGGACGCCGAGGATCGACTTAGATCGACCCCACATTGCATAAACACGGAGAAGCATCAGGACTGTAATTGACGTCAAGATGGACGGAGATGGGTTAGAAAAAATGGCAACTTACGATCTGCGGCAGCATAGAACACCACGACTGTGCAGGTACCTATAAGAAACAGTATAGCGCCTTGAGGGCATGGATGTCTCATTCCAGGATCATGAAAGGTCGTAGACAAGTGTGCTTACACCTGTGGAACCATTAATAATGGAGGATTTATAGAAGAACGCAAATGAGTACGTCTATCCCAACGGGGTATTGTTGTTAGCAACTGATCGGACAGTGCGCAACAGAAAAGCTAACCATTACAGGTTTGGGAACAAAGCCACCGATGACTTGAGGTTTTTGTCAGTGTGATCGGCGTCAATTTGCGTCCTCGAACATACCAAGC
Organism: Boletus subgraveolens; assembly: GCA_038092555.1. Lineage (NCBI taxonomy): Eukaryota > Fungi > Basidiomycota > Agaricomycetes > Boletales > Boletaceae > Boletus > Boletus subgraveolens. Next base: position 11,300 of record JBBPQP010000065.1, read on the forward strand.
GAACCAAAGCTTCCTCATGAATTCAGTGTTAACATGTTACACACAATGTATCGTGACGGAAATAAACCCACAGAGCGGTACAAAGACCACAATAACGCATCTGTTGGAACAGTCGTTTATATGTAAAACCGGACTCTGCAGGGCCTTGAAAGCTACGCACAACAACGAATAGCGTCGAGACCCAGGTCCAGGGCCTGCACTGTTATAAGATTATCAGATTGGATATCAGACTGCACGAAATTTTTCGATAACTGACCCAAACGTACTCTATCTTTGCAAACTGTTAGCGATGAGGTAATGGAGAGGTAGAGAAAACAACACAAATACCTCTCTGTCAAAGGTGAGGACTGCTAGTGATCAAGTGATAGTGGATATGCCATTCCGACGTGAAAATTTAATATGTGCACTGCAAGAAATGCATCGCTCAACTATAATCATAGCCAACAATAGTGACCATAACAACTGTGTTGACTCCAAGATAAGAATAACAATGACCGCAACTGTGACTGGGGCTTACTGGATGCGCAATCGTTTTGTTGAATAGTCTTCAATACATTCAATAAACCGGAAGACATAGTAGACAAAGTATGGCAACACGTGAAGGAGAAGGTAGGGTAGGCAAAGTTGACATACGAGGAACAGGATATATACTTTGTCTCATGGTCGCGCGGAGAAACTGAGTGCCGTTAGGCGAGCATTCAATCGTACGGATGCCAGAATCTTTGCTAGCCGTAATACACCTCGAAAACCAAATGTTTCAAATTCAAGGTCCGCTGAGCTCTGGAGAGTTACGCATTTCCACATCCCGACACAACTCCGACCCTCCAAAAAGGCGCGATCCACGATGTTGCAACAGAGTTTACCCCGCCATAGTCACGAACAACCATCCACCAGATGGATGATAAACGTCCAAACATTAAACGGTCATCGTGGGGTGCCGCCGAGTTGGCTGTTGAGCGTCATAGAGTATGAATGTACAGTAGAACAGAGATTTTATTATAATTTGTGATTTACTCTTACTCATTATTCTCTTGGAGACGTCTAATCGCTGAAGCTCACCGTCTTCTAAGGAAGTTCCGCCGGGAACACAATACTTTGAAGTGATAGGGCTGGACTCGTTAGTGAGACCCCACACCGAGTTTGAGTAACTTTCGTTTTGACGAACCGTGATGGCCCTTGATCCAGGTGAATGAATCATGGTTAAGTTGATTTAGCTAACTACGCTTAGCAAGCTCGGGCGATGGGACTGCATAATACGGCCTTGCAAAGATGTGTAACGTTACCTCCACCAGAGGCTTTGAGAGTTATGATTGCATTGGGGACGGCTAGCAAAAAAGGAAATCATGGCAGAAAACGGAAGTCATCAGGTCAAATGAGGAAATGAACCCACGCTAACCGAAAACAAAAGCTGAATCCTCCGAACCAGGTTTTTCGTACTGTTGATCTTGAAGCAGGTCTGGTGACCAGACTACTGCATGACGGCAAAATAGTAAGTCCATTTATCATCCCAATTCACGCGAATCCAACTGAAAGTTGAACCCTCTGAGACCCTCCACCTATATCTTACGTCCTCCCACATTACTGAACCCGGCCACGCTGTTTGGGCTGTACTTGCGACCAACGCGGACATTGGTACCCAGGTCTGATATCTTCCTCGTTATTATCCTAGGGTCGCCAAGGTTTGCAAATGTGGAAAAAATCTTTTTGAAGGAGCAGTCACATGAGTGGGTTCCTTGTCCAGTCCTGGAGTCCAGGTGTACCTTGTGCGGCAGTACTGTGGTCCTAAGACTAGTAAGTACTTATCAGATTTTCAATTCGGTGGTCCTCTCGCGCTATCCCCGGATGAAATTTTATTTTTCTCACGCTGCGCGCGAATTAATTGGTTACGCACCCTGCAGGTATAGTCGGAGTGCCCCTTGTACTTGACTTTCTCGTCAACCGGGTCAGAATCATATGATCTCCCCGAAGAGCGATACAGTCAACTCCCTCAAAACACATACCGGATAGACCCAAGGGTATGTATTGTATGGGAGTATGGGTTATTGTCAATGGGGAGGTCAAAAGCCTTGAAAACTAAGTTAAGGAATCCGAAATCCTATGTGTCATATTATAAGGGAGTTGACTGTACTTCGCTCAAGTTGTCTAGGTTACATTCCCGGGGTGAACAAAACCGAAAGATTATATGCACACTGAGGTTAAGTTTATCAGCGATGCATACAGTACTCCATCTCTGCTTGGCATGAGTTCCCTAGCCTCATTATCTCCATCAGATCGCGCATTAATTATGTCCACTGAATCACCTTCGATCTAGAATGGAGATCATAGGACCGGGATACAAAAAGGCAAGTCAGATGAGCGCGTGGCGTAAGCAAGATAATGGTGTGGTGCACCATCGTGTCGTACCTGGTGGCGGTGGTTCATTCCTATAATTTCCGTGGTGAGCAGTAGTGGCCTCATTGCCTCGCCTCGGTTGGGGTTCGAGGGGATATTAAACATTCGACATGCAACATCCTCCCCTCAGTTTACGCTTCCTTCAACACCATGGCGACTGCCACAGTTGCCCTCCCACCTATAGGTGAAATATCGATGATCTCCATCTGGATGGAAACTATGCTGTATGGTATGTGTTGCAAACCCACGCGTATCAATTGTGGCTGAAGCGACGTCCTAAGGGTTGAAGTACGCCCCTTGTCTCGAGTAATCTAGCCAATTTGGATTGAGTGATCAACTTCGCAGCTGCATGCTGTATGGCCTTTGTATGTATTTGCTCATCTCGAGAAAGGGGAGAACTTCCAGCAGATGGTGTGTTTATCATTCCGTATCATTGGTTTGGGATGTACTCTCATTCTACCAGGGTTCTCGTGTTAACGTCCACGCTGCTATTCGTGCTGTGCACCATCTATGCAGCAGCATCCTTGCGGCAACTTCTGGAAGCATTCATCTATGTTCCTCCGGGAGTGTCAGATTACGCTACACTCTATTTCATTGACTACACACTTCCAATGCGCACATTGAAGGATGTACTTTATGTCAGCTTGGTACGAGCATCCCTCCGCCTGTCGATGACTCTACACTAATATATGAGGAAAGACATTTGTGCAGGATATTGTTCTGGTGAGTATGAGAGAACCGCAGTTTCATGATTTAGGCTTACGTTAGTTCGTGAGATCTGGCGCCTTTACATTGTTTTTAACCGTGATTGGAGGATCCCCATATTTTTCGTAAGCAACTGTTCGGCAGAATGCTTCCACCCAAGCGTCAACTAAGGTTTGTCTGACTCAGGTACTCTTAGACTTGGCGTGCATCGGTTTGTGGACTATTTCATGTTCAAGCAGCTTACGAACTCCCTACTAGGTACAGCTTATGCAGACGCCATCTTATTCGGGATCCCAAGCACCAACTTGCCTGGACTTGTTCCCCTCACCATAACGTCATGGGCGCTGAACCTGATCGTCAATGTCCTTGTCACATTGACCATCGCTGCACGCCTTTGGTGGATGGGCCGGAATATCGCTTCCCTTTGCGCTAATCACTCCTCGAGCAACCCTTATTCGTATTCCATATACGTTGTCGTTGAATCAGGTGCCATTTTTGCCAGCGCGACGATCGTTATGCTCGCTCTCTATGTGTCTCGGGAAGGAGGCGCTTTTTCGTACGCGATCCCATCGCTCGACGTTGCCTCTCAGCTAGCTGTACGTCGAGCTCACTTGTTACCCTTCTCGTTTCACAGAGTTGAACCATTTCGTCAGGTCCTAACACCACTATTGATTGTTGTCAGAGTTGGACTCTATCAGAGCACCCTTACTTCGGGGGAGTCCGCGGCAGGGCAAACCAATTCCAGCGTGCTAGCATCTCGGGTCAGGTTGGGGCAGCGTTTGGATATGGAACGCGACGTGGAACTCCACGACATGTCCTTTCGTTCGCACAGTCTCCCTAACGACCCGAAGATGTGATGGTCGTCTCCTACCGCCGACTTCCATTTCCAGGTTGTCATATATTTTATTCAAACAATCCATTCAAAACCCTTGATATACCCAAAGTCATTACTGCATCCTTTATCAATCTCTCTTGGCACGAATGTTTGTCCTCGCTATTATTGGTCTGCCAATCACAGTCCAAAACGTTCCAGGCTCATTCACGAATTTATCATCGGTAATAAGTAATCTCGTTTTCTGCCCATCGATGTTTGTAATTGGCACCAGCGGCTGACAATTGTCCCAAAGGCTTTGTAAAGAACGCAATCGGGAGCAGACGATGAAGCCAGCCGGCTATTCGCATAGATCTCGGAATGAACGTTCTGCCTCAGGCTCACGCATTTGATGGTAGCGAGCACGACGACCTTGATCTTGAACGCAATATACGATGGTCCCTTGCACCGTTTGATTATGCCCGTGATTATGACCAAGGCAACTGCTCGGGTTCACCCACGGATCTGCTTGGCATCAGCCGTGCTTACAGACTGATTATTTATATACGTCGGTCAATCCATCTCGTATGTTTAAGATCCATTCCATGGCGTATCACCAATGTGGTGCAAATGGCAGAGGGTGTCATTGGTGTACTTAGATGTATTCCATCAGAACAAGGAGTTACTTGATGTTTTCAGCATAAAGCAGCCCAATCCTGCAACGGTTTTGCGAATCAGCTGGTCTCAGAGCGAGAAGTAGTCCTGATATCATTTTCCTCCAGCAGCGTTCCAGACTCTCATCCCTCCCATTGGTTCTACATTTTCGGTCTGCTGGACGGTCTGCAAACACGATTGTAGTCCCACACCAGCAGCACCTTCGCTTGGATAGTGTTGATAAGCCGAACCCTGTGACGACCTCGTCTCCGCGGCTTCCTTGGACGTCACGAGCATAAAGCATCCGTATCCTTGATGAACCGAGGAGTTAGAGTGAACACAGGAACATGTTCGATGATGGGTATAGATAGAAACTGCCATTCCTCGTAGGGGAACAACTCCCGAGGCAGCCGGAGCTGTGAATCGGAGTGACGCGGTCGGACATCAGCATTCGGACATCGGGATTGATGTCTTTCTCACCTGGGAGAGAAGGAAGGGGAAAGGTGGGATAGGGTGGGTATATGAATGCACAAGAAATAAACTCCGAGGGGTACTGGGATCCTACATCAAGAATTCACTTCAAATCACTCGCCGACGAACCGGGCAAGCAGGCTTCCGGTCCCTTTCCACGCGCTGGCCATTCTGACGCGTTTACAGTCTATGTAAATGGGCTTGAACGGACTGCATGTGCGGGTGGTGCCATTGGGTAACGAGCATGGTCGGCTGTGATTCGGCGAGGCCACTAAAGCCACGGTGGTGTATCATCCGCATCAGAGTCCATAAGAAATAGCACCTTTTTTCTACCACCACAAGGAACTCCAATCGCCACGCACCGCACGAGGATCGCGGTGAGGCCATAATGAATGTTAGTCGATCACGAGGATCCGCCACGAGTGATCTGGTCTGGGTATAGGCTACGTGTCAAAAGTGTCCCAGGAAGATGGGACATGAGATGCAGATTGGCCAAACGGATGTCCAGTTACTGAAGCAAAGGTCAGAAGTCACCACTGTTCTCGGCGAACCTGGACAGTTCATGAGCTGTCAATGGGTGACATTTTCGCAAGTTCGACAATATCTGAATGAAAATCAAGATTATACTCAACGTCCAAAGAGCCTGCTGGGGAACTGAGAACTGAGTAAATTGGCTAGTATAGTAGGAGTACGGCACAAGGAGTCGACTGCAACCTTGAACCAAGAGACATGTTGCTTACGTAACATGCCCTTCATGCACGCCAGGCAAAAGTTTGAGCTTGGCCTCAGCCGATATGAGTTCGACTGTGCCCGCAAGATCCTCCAATCCCTCATCACAGGTAGCCACAAAACCAGCCAAGAAGTCCACCCTTGGTGCGCCTTCCCAGCTTTCACAGTCGAGTCGCAAAGGAAAGCGAGCCTGGAGAAAAAATATCGATATCCAGCATGTCGAGGAAGGGTTGGAGAGCCTTCAAACGGAGGAACGGGTCGTCGGGTGAGTAAAATCCCGAGAGGGTATTGAACTGCTACATCAATCCTGATACGCCGCATTCACGCAGCTCGATATTGCAAAAACAGACAGACGAACAACTGTTCGTAGTCGACACCAAGGGCGACGAGCGAGGTACGTTCCCCGAACCGTTCTTCAGAATCGATAGTACGAACCCAACCGTTCGCTCCAGTTCGAAATTCATTACCTCGATATTCGAAACTGCAACTGACGTCTACTAAAATCCTCTCGCAACGGTCCGCTGTCCCTGCTGTCGTATCACGCGCGACGAAACCATCAGGAGCGAAGATTTCCTGCGCAGACAAAGAGAGACTGTTACGGATTGCGAAGCGTCCCCGGAAAGGTCCGTTTAATGCCATCATGGATCCGACCGAATTCGGCGCGGGGAGTGCCGCCATCGACGTTTCGTATGCCGCCAAACATAGCGGGAGGCATGATCTGTGGGAGGTACCGGCTGTCGAAGAAATTGTACCAGATGGGCTGGAGACGGTCCAAATGCGCACGGTCAAGGTAAGGTATTCCCGCGGATGATCAGGTCATGAACTTGACTCATCTATGTGTGCAGAAACCAGACCTTGACCATCCACGAGATGTGATCGACGTGCCTGCGGTGTCTGTCCCCCATCCAGGCGCCTCTTACAATCCACCAGTACAGGCACACGAGGCACTCCTCATGGAAGCTTACAAAATCGAGCAACGGAGACAAGAAGAGGCTGATCGTCTTCGAGAGGCTCAACAGAAAATCGAGCAAGCGCGCGCATTCGCCGCAAACGACATTACGGAGGGTGTCCCTGCTGGGATGGTCATTGATGAGATCAGGGACGACGGAGAGACGATTGCCAATACACCCGCCGTAGTACCCAAAAGATTACCCACGAAGAAAACTAAACAACAGATCACTCGCATGGCGAAACAAAAGGCGGAGGTACGCCTTGAATAAAACCCTTGACCTACCGTGACTGACAGAGTAGGTGATCACAGAAACATGCATTGGCCGAGAAATCCCTTCGAAAACGCCTCGTCAACTCGATCAATGAGATCAGGAGGATGCGCTCTGATCTCTCCAAGCTTGCGGATGCCCACCAACAAGCTCGCTTGGCACGACAGCTCACGCTGCGGCTGAGGCTACGAAAAGGCCTTGCTGGCCAACGACTCGGAAAGCACCGAATTCCTGAAAACGAAATTGAGGTACAGATCGGGGAGGATCTGAGTGAGAGCCTCAGGAATCTCAAGGTATGTGGCTGGTGATTATAGATATCCCTTGTTGATGATACGTTCAATAGCCTGAAGGAAGCTTGTTTCGCGATCGTTTTGTAAGCCTTCAGCAACGCGCACTGATCGAGCCACGTGTTCCTGTACAGTAAGTACCTGCTCCTTTGCCCGTGAGCTCATGCTAAAAGGCAACTTTGCAGGCCGACGAAGCGGAAAGCGAAGCCAATAGAGTACGAGAAGCATGCATGGAAACGTTTCGAGTAGTTACACCGACTGCCCTACACATCCATTGCACAAATGATTCAAAGAGCCTTCGGTTGGCCCTCCAGAGATCAGCCTGCGATGTTTTGAACTTAGAAAGAAAAAGTGAATGAATCTGAGTAGCAGTAAAGGATAAAAAGGTGTGGACACTGTGGGAGTTGAACCCACGACCTCACGCAGTCACTTTCGATGCGAAGCGTGCGCGCTACCAACTGTGCCAAGTGCCCTGTAAGCTAGTGCCGTAATGGACCAAACATGAGAGGCACTGGGAATGCAACACTCCTAACGGACGTTGAGAGCGCGTCTTTGTACCAACAGCAGCAACAGCATGATGGACGTCGACCCGATCGATTCTGAAATTGCGAACCAATACACCACACACCAGTCCCGACGACGTCTCGCACGCCCCGTCGACGATGCCCATCCCTTTGACCTCGACGCCTACATCGCCAGCTACAGCGGTAAGATCACCACAAACGCTTGCAAGGACCCACTTACTGATCGTGCACAGGTCGTACCGTCCTAGACAGACTCATCACCATCATCGCTTCCTGCCCCTCTATTGCCCCACAAGCATTGAAACTCGCGTTCAATCACCTCTACCGTCTCCGCGATCCGTCACTCGTCCAGACTGCCTTGTCTGCGTATGCGAGTGCCGCAGCGTTGCCCGAAGGTCAGGGATTACCACCTGCTGGGGATGTCGTGGTCGTGGATACCGCCTGGATCGATGAGATGACCAAGAAGAACGTGGCGGAGCGGACGAAATTGGAGGTCGAACTCAAGACGTATACGAACAACATGATCAAAGAAAGCATACGGGTGCGTGAACTGTCGTCTATGTGTGAGTGTGTGTGATGGGACGGTCGTTCATGCATCATGGTGGAACAGATGGCGCATAGAGATCTTGGAGAGCACTATCGTGCCACCGGCGATTTTGCCTCGGCATTGAAACATTTCACGAAATCACGCGAATTCTGTTCGACGAGTAAGCATGTACTCGACATGTGTCTTTCTGTTCTAGAGGTACGTCGGGACCACCCAAGCTTCTGCTGAGCCCATGGAGACGATCGATCGTGCTTGCAGTTCGTGATCGAGCAACGCAACTATACACACATATCATCGTATATTTACAAAGCGGACGGGGCCTTGGAAAGTACAGCTGCAGCAACTGCTAGCAGTGCTGAGGGAGGCGGGACCGCCGCCTCGGCCCAGCCCACGTCCAAGAAACCGAGCCCCGAGCGCGAACAGGTGCAATCAAAGCTCGATTTCGCCATGGCTCTATCGCACCTTGGGCAGGGTAATTACGAGAAGGCGGCCTCGTTATTCCTGCGACTCGGTCCTCCAGAACAACTTGGCGATTGGATTGGGAAGGTAAGTGTCAGTCCCGGTAGTTTACGCAATGACTGAAGACCTCGATCATACAGCTCGTTGCCCCAGGTGATATTGCCATCTACGGCACGCTTTGTGCTCTTGCGAGCCTCCCTCGCTCTGCCATCAAGGCACAGCTCCTCCGAAATCCCGTTTTCTCCGCATATATAGAGCAAGAACCGTATGTTCGCGACCTCATACAAGCATACATGTCTAGCGATTTCAAAACAACGCTTGAGATCCTCTCCAGATATTCTGTGAGATTTTTTTTTTCCTATCCGCATTGATATGGTGACATTGTTTGGAATAGACAAGACATTATATAGACATACACCTGGGAGTTCACGTGAACGATGTCACTCAACATTTGAGGCAGACAGCCATCGTGCTCTACTTCCAGCCATTCGAGACAATCCGCCTTGATCGCATGGCATTGGCGTTTGGCTGGAGTATCGAGGAAGTCGAACGGGAAGTCGTCGCTCTCATTCAAAGTGGCCAAATTCAGGGACGCGTGGATAGCCAGAACAAGGTAACGATCCATGGATCACAGCACAGAGCTTGCTTGCATGACACATTCACTCCCCTCATAGATTTTAAAGGCAAACAAGACGGACCATCGCGCAGAACTGTTTGAGCACGCCATGAAGACGGCGTCCGATATCCAGAGCACGAATCGCAAATTGCTTTTGCGAATGCGACTGTGAGTTCAAGAAGCATTTCATAATATCTTTTGGGCAAACATTGATTGGTTCATTTCGTGCAGGCAACAAGCAGACTTGGTCGTCAAAAGCCCCAAGTCAAGACGAGATCAAGTCCAGAACCTCCTCGAGTCCCCCATGGTCATGGGAGAGCTGATCTGAGCCGGAAATGCTACGTTACTTCCCCACCTTTGTCATATGGCACGACACAGAGACGGAAACGAAGATCTGCATGTGCGAAGGGTGAGATACAACAGATGTATAAATTACAGCTACGAGTCCCCGAAATACTCGTTCACCAGTGCCTCTTTCTGTAGTTTGAGTAGCACGCCTTCCATCTCCTCCCTTGTCGGCATTTTTGGCGGTAGCAGGTCCTCTGGCGAGAGGAACGAAATGTACGACGCTGCTAGCTGGGCATGGGCTTGCATCGAGTTTAGTGCAGGGGTTTGTATAACCGATTGTTGAGCCGCGTCTGTCCTTGATCGTTTAGCGCTTTCGGGTGGAGGGTCGTCCTCGTTTGCCATGCTGACATCACCATCGGCTTTCCGCTTTGCGACATTGGTCGATGAGGATGAATTGACAGATGGTGAATCAGCAACTGTAGACAGTCTGGGATCACGAGGAAGGTCGGGTATGGGATCGTCCTCCGGGATTTCAAGCACCTCGCGAATCCGTAGCTGTGCCTCCTGCCACTCCGCCTCTTCCGCCTCCCTCTCATACTCGATCAATTCATTCCCTGACTGTGTCTCGTCCAAATCCCCAAAGTAGGCTGGCCCTTGCTGCATAAACTTTTTGTAATATGCCAAAGCTTGGTTTTCTTCTTCCTCCTCTTTTTTTCGACTTTCAAAGAGTTCGCGGACACCAGGGAGTTCTTTGGCGCGACCAAAGTACCTAGTCGATCATGAGCGGGTGAGTGAAGTGAGGTAAAGAGAGGGGACGGACTTGTATCCTTTGGTACCGGGTACTTCCTTGCCGTCGTCGTCGAGCATGGCGACGTTTCGCCTGTAATTCGCACCTCCGAGAGCGATGATTTGGTTCTCCCAATGTCGCTTTTCGCGCAACAACTTGTTGATCTCATCGTTCAAATCTCGCACCTCGTAGTCGGTCAGACCAGCTACACAAAATTTTATTCAATGCCAGACGTCGGGGGATCACGAGCGGGGAGGTGTTGGAGACGAGCGTTGAACCGAAACGTAGGGGAGTACGTACCGTCCTGGATCTTGGACACCTTTCTACTGATCTCGCGTAGGATTTCACCTCGCCAGCGTTCGCATTCACGCAGGCTTTTACATGCACTGGCCATCTTGGGCCGTTTGTCTCCACGGGTACCGAGGCCCAGCTCAGCCGCTTGGGCTTCGCGGAAGCGATAGAGCATGGACTGCGCCTTCTCTTCATTACGTGCCTATAGAGAGTTATTAGTGTGCATTTATATCATTGAATAAGATGTAGGCGTACCATGGTGGTGTGCTGGAGGTAGTACGCGATGAAAGTGTGGTTTGGATATTTGTTTGGCAGGAGCTTTAGAATCAAATAAAACCACGTGGCTCGATCCGACAGCCGAATATTCGAATATTTATTGGCAAAGTCCAAGTCCAGTACATCTTCAAAAACGTCGTACAATGTCACCTCAATTCTCGGAAGAAGACATCGCAGAAGAACAAATTCACTTTTCAAACGTCGTCGCCACATTCCAACAATATGCTCAGTACTCGGTAATAGACCCCGTCATGCATCGTTCGAGTGATTGACACCCTACTCGCTTCTTCGTCTTGATCGCTCACAGCTGACCGCCAACAATCGCCGCAGAAAGGACCTTTACACGCTTCCTCATGCGGACAAGGCATTACTCGACTCGATAGGCTACAGAAGCAAACTCCAAGAGATCGACACGGCCATCCTCGCCAACGCTGACTTCTTGCATAAAATCGTCGCGAATCCGGAAATTTTTGGACACGATGTGATTCCTGGAGAAGTCGGAGGAGTGGAGGAAGATGTGATACTGGAGGATTCGGAACGTCCTTTGCAACAGTCGTCGGGATTCCGTGGACGAGGTAGGATGATTTAGAGCAAACGTCATACTCAGGCTATCGCATGGTTGGCTTTTTTTTTTTCAGGTGATGATGAATCGCGCGCGCGTAGTCACTCGCGTGACTCCCCTAACGATGCGAAAACACCAGATCCGAGGAAACCGCGCCGACAGGGTCAGGAAAGGTACAAAGCCACGGACTTTGACATGGACAAGTTGAGAAGCACGCTCAAACAGTTTGTTCGTGATTGGAGTGAAGATGTGCGTGTTTCCGTGATTCAGCATTGTTTCGTCATCCATCATTGACGCGTGACCAGGGAAAAGCTGAGCGTGATATGTGCTACGAACCAATGAAAAGGGCCCTCGAAGAATATTTCGAGGGTCGAGACAGGTTACATCAGACTTTCTGGTAAAGCATAACTGGTTGTTGACTTGAAAACTTCAGGCAAACGATCCGAGTCCTCGTCCCCGGGGCAGGACTGGGGAGGCTGGCATATGATGTGGCGAAGCTTGGTTGAGGGGATCTACTATCCAACCTCGAGGCACGATTCTGACCCCGACCACCAGGTTTCGCTTGTCAAGCAAACGAATTCTCTCACTACATGCTCCTCTCTTCGTATCTCATCCTCAACAAGTACGCTTCCGAGCTTGCTATAACAGACTCCACCTAACCTGTGCTCAAGGACTGAATCAATCGGAGAACATACCATATACCCATACATCCACTCGTTTTCAAATATCCCTTCCAAAAACGCTCTGCTTCGACCTGTAAAAATCCCTGACGTCCTCCCGTCTAATCTACCTCTCGGATCCGACTTTTCTCTGGTAGCTGGTACGCACTCACCTTTCTTCCGCTTGTATCTTTCCTTGCTGCAGTTCCACGCCAGGTGACTTTGAGGAGATATATGGCGCTGAAAACACGGATGAGAGCGAACCGCATGCCGGACAATGGGACGCTGTGCTTACCTGTTTCTTCATCGATACGGTAAGGCCCATCCAGACCTGTCCTGAGTCGCACGACCCATTCAGCCCTTTATCCCAGGCCAAGAACATCGTGAATTACCTCCGTGTCATCCATCGCATCCTAGCGCCGGGTGGCGTATGGATCAACCTCGGTGGGTACCTTGAACAACATGTCTACCCTTCGTTTGTTCGAGCGCCTCTGCTACTTTCCAGGCCCGTTGTTATGGCACTTTGAAAACAACAACACCAACGATCCGTCGATAGAGTTGGATTTGGAGGAGGTGAAAGCGTTGGCGCGCAAGGTCGGCTTTCGGCTGAGCGTGAGTCTCTTTCTCCTTGACCGACAATGTTCGGTGTTCCCATGGGTTAAAGTGCAATGATGCGATGTGTGAGCATTGGTTCGACTGACATTTGATCGTCGGCAGGACGAGCGGACGATCGAGACGAGTTATACCAGCAACGATCAATCTATGCTCGGATATATTTACAAGGCTGCGTTTTGGAAAGCGACAAAGGACTAGGGGCCCGCCATCGGTCGGACAACGGGGGCAAAATAAATGCTGATGAATCCTATTTGGGTGACTTGCATGTGCATTCTCGCGAGTGCAGGTTCTGTCGCACGGGAACACATGTGCCGTCGTAGAAGCTTCATTGCGTGACACCCTTTTTGAGCGCGACGCGACTCGTTCGTGTGAGGTTTCTTCCCCTATCAGAGCACGACAGAATTGGTCGGGTTGACTGCAACACCGTCGTGTCTCGGGGACACTTTCACGGCGCTGAAGACCCCGAATACGACCACTTTGAAGTACATTCACTTTGGGCGACGAGTATATTGAACAAAAATATATCGCATCACCAAGATCGATGGCAAGCCGACCACTACGCTGGATTGATCGTCGTCGTTCTGTTTTCGTTGGGTGACGCGTTGGATTGACGACGACAAGATATTGCGAAGGTCACGTAGTCGCATGACTAAGCGGGAATACGCGTGCACACGACGACTGTTACCACCACTTCCCGCATAGAGACTCACTCATCCACCTAACGGTCTCGAAGACCCTTGGGACATTGTTTCCTCACTTCCTTAGCGTGCCGACTGTTACGAGTCGTTCGCAACGCGTCCCCAATGCCCATTCAGTGCTGATTACGCGGCTATCTTTTATCTCTAGAATCTAGATCCTTTTCGCGTCACCATGAGCTCCGCTCGTAACTCTCGGTTTGGACCCCCGAGGATTCCCGTAACCGTTACAAGTGGTCGAATCCCAGCAGACTGGTGGGTGACTCGTTCCCCCCACCGATTTCCTCGTTCATCCTTGTTCTCGCGCATCTTGGTCTTCAGCGTCGTTTCGACTCTATCCCACCGTGACATCCGACTGTATGCGCAAGGGCAGATCCCCCTTTTTTTCGCACCATGTGCAGCATATATATTTGCACCGCATCGATACCTCTATCGTCACCGTCCTCGGTAATATGGCGCTTCGGAACGCGGTTCAAACGTCCATTACAAAACTTATGCATGTGTGTCCTGAGCTGAACGGGGTAAGTACACATGACCCAGCTGTTTCAGGGAAGAGTTACAGAAACATCATCGCAACACAGTGCCTCATTCATTAATATTTGTGTGACCGTATCTACTGCGGAAGCGTCCATTAAATAACACCGCTAATCACACTTTCACCATTTCGCTGCGCCTCTCCTTTGGGACGCACGGACAATCATTTTAGCAGATGGCCAAAAGTGGGACTGTGCCTGGGTAACGAGTTACTGCCCTCCGACGGCATCGAAGCATCCCACCAAAAGAGGGCGGCGCAGCAAGATATACATACAACGGTGTTTGCAATATCTAGGACAGACCTAAACCACGTGATTCGCGTCTAGAACAGTATTTAGGTCTGCCCTAGATATTCCGATCCCCATTGTGACAGGAGGGAAACAGGATTTACTTACCTTGGTGTCATTAATGGGATGCGTTCGAGTTCAGACCCAATCTCGTATCCACACGTTGCCCAAGACTCCATCCCAGACCCAACGTTGAACGTTGGACCTCTGACCCTACTGGGTCATGGTGTCCACAGAATCAGAAAATGACATATGATTCGATGATGCGATCACAGGGTACGAATTTCGGGAGGTTCATTCCTCGGTACCGGCAAAGAGGAAGAGACCGGCGCAAAGAGTAACACGAAATAGAGTAGTTCTGCTCAAGGCTTTGGTGGTTGGCGATGAGGCAGAGGTACGTGTAGTGCACAAACATGTGATGGTAGGGTGAAGGGCAGAGATTAGGCGGGATACTTCGACACATCACGAGTCCTTCACCAGAATTGCCCAAGCATCCACAGGTTATGACATTGCTTTTATTGTCAAAGAATGCTGACCCACTCAACGCCATGACACACTTCTTGATGATCACGGTTCAGATCATTGTTGGCACAAGCAACGGTGGTAATGGTGGGGAGGTACTGTTGATTCGCGACATCGCTAAATTCTTGGCTCACACTTCGTTACAGTAAGCACCCCAACTTTACAGGAAGATTGACATGGATAATCACTCGTCCATAGGAATTCTGCAACGAAATGATTTCTTGAGCTTCCGGTTGAGGTCAGCATAAATCATGGACTGGAATTGGATACATATTGACGGGCAGGAGTAGATAGCCAATCGGATATACTGTGATGCCACTTCTAAACGCCACCTCCGGCCGAGTACAGGCGCAGAAGGAGCAATGATGAAAGTCGATGTTCAAATAATGAGAAAGGATGCCCGTCTGTGGGTTTTCGTCCGCACTGGCGCCTTGTAGTGAATGAAGGGCAGAAATGTGGCGCATAGATCTGGTCTGATACCATGGCAGCCTTTCGAAGCTTCTTTCCGCGGGGGGTGATCGGATCACGATCCAACCTCTTCACCGCAAACACCCTACAGTGCTGTATGCGTACACGATGACTCTGTTCTCTGGGCGGCAACAGAATCTATCTCGCCTCGGATCATCACTGCCCCATCAGATTGTATCACATACCAGTGTTTCCCCAACCTAGGAGGATACGTGTTCCAAAAGAGTCTGGAGACGAATATTTATTGAATACATCGGACAGATACAACTGCCAGGGGAATCCAACACTGCACCACTGGCGACCTCCATCTCTCCAGCTCCCAATCGTCGTTTGTTGTTAAACGGTAGCCCGTCATACATTGCAAATCTCACTTGTACCTGCCATGTCCTCCGACTTACAGTCTACTCTGGAGCTCATCCAAATGAATGATTATATATCCCGTACGGTTGCTCATACCTTCGATCAATGATGAATCTTATAGACCAGTCTAGTCGTTATCGTTGCTGCTGTCGTATATGATTATTGTGAGTCATGCTTACCATGTGCACACTATACTTTTCGTTCTGAAATGACCTCCGCGAATCTTACCACTACAGTCCTCACTTTTTCGAAAGAGGTACTATGTTCTTTCACTCTCCGTATCTTATTTATTGGCTGACAATATTCAAAGGTAGAGTATGTTTGGGTAAGGAAGTGTCAATTATCGAGCACGCACTAGGCCTGACAGTCCCACAGTGCAGATCCTGGACTTGGGTCTCTACGATCTTTGTTCTGGTGCGTGTGAAGGCTCAGGGAACGTCACGTGTTCCAAATTGACAGTTCTGTAGGTCCGATATTTCGGCCTTTCTTATACTCTGTGAGTTTATTGTTGCCATGATGCACAGCAAACGACACAGCTAACGGTTAATCCATACTCAAGTCTTAACGGCCTCAGTATGTTCGGAATTGAATTATGGGTTAATTGAGCTGATCAGATACATTCACAGTTGGGAGTACCTTTGTCCCTGGTCCTGTTAAAGTCAGTTTTTCTGCTTCACGCCTCGTCTATCATTAATGACCATCTTCTGGTAGGCGTATGCATCTAAAATCCAACTGAAAACTACATTGATAACAGTGCCATAGATGTAAGCACATCGATTTACTGCCCACTACACTATCAGTACGAGTTAGGAATGTTCCAAAGGTACCGCAATATATGTTTTATCCGAGTGGGCGTATTTAATATTTTATAATGCTGCTGACTGTGAGTCACCGCACCCCCTGACTTCGTTTCACGGACCGTGATTTCAATTACAGTGGTCATGATCCTGCGGGTGTATGCCATGTGGAATCGATCCAAAAGGGTTCTTTGGGTCCTCCTGTTTATCTATGTCCCACAGGTTATCTTTTGCTTTGTTTCTGCGGGTATCTACTACAATCCCAACACCTACCTCTCAGGTATGTCTCGAGCTAAACTGCATGCATCATCACAATCTCACGGAAGTGGCCTTTCGTCGCCTTACACCTTTGTCTCCAGTCACAGTCGCTCAGGTTATCAATCTCTCTTTTTGCACTGCCGCATGGAACAACACCCCATCCCTGCTTCAACTATATATTGAAATCCCGCGATTTATTCTCGGTGCTGCAATTTTGGTTCTCGCCGTCTTCCAGACCATGAGGCAGTCATTTATGATGTACAAAGCGACCAAGCAGTGGCAGCCTAATCGGTACATGCAACAATTCGTGGGGGATGGAATTATCTACTTCCTTCTGTGCGTCTCGCTTCTTCACTCTCTCGTTCGTCACCATCACGTTCTCCCATCCATCTTAATCTCGAGTACTCGTCCAAAAAACTAACCGCCGAATGGTTTCCTTCCGAAATGCTAGGAACATGTTTTCCCATATCGACGCTGTAGTCGAAGACAGGGCTACGCTCAGCAACACTTTAGCGATCGTGCTGACTTTGTTTCCTTATATAACGATATGTCCCATTATGCCTCGGTTCATCATCAGCGTGCGAGAGCTGTATGACCGTGATATCCGTGGCCGCTTGCAGGGCGTTGATAGCGGATTCGGTGTGTTGTCGCAACACATTGCCAGTGAAAACGCCGCCGTGTCTGCGATTGCGTTCGCGGATGTCGTCCCGGAGCAGGGTGAGGTCGTGGAAGGGGACACGAACGAATCGGAGGCGATTCGACTCGATACATTGGGAGATCATACGCGTCACTGGCATGTTTGATGCAAACTTTGGGTTAGAAATCAGGGACGAGCACTAGCGCTGAGGCATGATGGACGAAAAAAATGGAGGATGGCTGGCCAGTAATTTGAAAGGTGACTCGAGTATATATCTATTTATCGTATGTCTTGTCTTCTGGGCTCAGCCTGCGTTCGATGTATTATGTATGTATCTCCCAACGCTCAGGCTGCACAGGCTGCAGTACGAAGTAGGGATTGTCTCGAGGGAACCCACCATGACGATGTTGAGGACGACCATTCGACCTCGGAGACACACAGGGGAGGGTTCCTGGATATAGAGTGGAGCTATGCAGGAGGCGAGGCCTACGTCGATGTCGATCAGGAAACGGCCTCCGATCTACATAGGACGGAGATGGGCCGCATTGTCCGTGAGACGGGAAGAAACAAGGGAAACCCCACCATACTCCATACGATATGACAGACAGCTTGTCCAATGGCGCCACCGATGACTCGGAAGATGACATCTGCCATGCCGAGGACGAGTCGACGACCTTTCCAGTCTGACATGGCATCAGCTACGAGACCACCCAGTAGAGCGCCCAACGTTGTTGCCGAGATGATAAATTTCTGTAGAATGGCGTAGGGTAGAATGCCAAGTGAGCTCAGCGACACAAAAAAAACTCACCTTTTGTCCATCTGAGAGGGAAGCTGGCCCCAAATCCCCCCCGATTGTCATGAGTGCACCAGAGATGACCCCAGTGTCGTAGCCTAAGAGCATAAAGGACCATCAACGAACACACGGAGACAGATCTCGTCTAGTTGAACCCCGCCTCGAACTAACCAAAGAGCAAACCAGAAATGGTATAGCAACAGACGAGAAGCCGAACGAACCACCTCATCCATTCTTCGCCCTCGATCGTAACTACATACTTTGAAATCTCGCCTATCACCGCACACTGAACAATCTCCTCGGATGCCTATCTGCCTGGGTCGTCGTCATGCGCCACGTACTTTTCGTGGGTGTTTCGTGGTGACACGGACGAGTACACGTTTTCGTGCTCCTCGAGGGTCATGCGTCGGTGATGCAGATGGTGTGATGTGGTTAAACGGGTGACGGGGTTTTCAGTTCGGTCCAAACGATGGCAATTGGGCGGTAAATATCATTCGAACCGGAGTGCTTCGGGCAACCCAGGCTCAAGGAACATCCGTGTCACCGTGTGTCATGAGTTGATCCATCAAAATCAATTGATCACGGTGTACGAATTTCGAGAGATTCGTTCCTCAGTGCCGGCGAAGAAGAAGCGACTGGCGCGAAGAGGGACGCGAGACAGGGTAGTCCTGCTCAACGCTTTGATGGTTAGCGATGAGGTAGAGGTACTGTATGTGTGGTGTATAATCGTGCGATAGTAGAGTGAAGGACAGAGATTAGGCGGGATGTTTCGACGCATTGTGACTCCGACTTTGTGAGTCCTTGACCCAGAGGGCCAGAGGTGCGCAAGCATCCACAGCCTGGTTACGATATTACTTTTGGCTGTCAAAGAATGTTGGCCCACTCAACGCCATGGTACAATTCCTGATGGTCACGGTTCAGATCACTGTTGGCCAAAGCAACGGTGGTTCTCCGGATCACTTCCGCAGCTCCCCTACGAAGACGAGGTAGCCGTAGATATAAGGGTATATCAACACTTCGGGTGGCACTGAGCGCTGATTCACGTCATCATCAACATGGTCCGTTATATAAGTACCCCAACTTTACAGGAAGGTTGACGTGGATAATGAACCCATATATAGGAATTCTGCAATGAAGCCTTGAGCTTCACTTGTACTTAACATATATAAATCATGGGCTGGAATATGTTGAATACATATTGACGGGCAGGAGTAGGTAGTCAAGATATACTATGATGTCACCTCTAAATGCCTCGAGTTGAGTGCGGGCGCAGAAGCAGCATGATTGAAAGTCGATGAGAAAATACTAGATGAGAAAATGTGCCCGTCTGAGGTTTCATGTCCGCGCTAGCACCTTATTTACATGAATGGCGGAAATGTGGTGCAATGTATAGACCTGGTCTGATGCCAATTAACACAGCCTTCCAAACCTTTTTCTGTTTATTTGTTTATTTGTCCTGTTTTGAAGTTGGCATTGTACTCTATGTAGGACAATCAGCCAAGTCCGGGAGGGCCCCTTCCCTCCCCGCTACCCCGACTTTCAAAGCTGTTTGCCACAGGCGACAGGATATGGACTGCCAATCCTACTATTCAATCTTTTCACCGCAAATGACTCCTGTGCTGTATACGCGACGACTCTGTTCTCTGTGCGGCAGCGAAGATGCTCTCATCTTTCCGTCGGACCGTTACGACCTCCATCGGATGATCAGACCCATCAGATGTATCGTATGTTTGCCTAACTTTGGAAGATCAAATCGATCATGCGCCACTCAATGTTCCAAAAGAGTCTTGAAGCAAATATTTAGTACACGGGAAAATATAACGGCCAGGTGGACCCAACACCGCACTACTGGCGACCTCTCTCTTTGGCTCTCAATCGCTGTTTGTTATTAAACGGTGACCTGTCATACATTTCCATTTCTCCTGTACCTGCCATGTCCTCCGAATTACAGTCTGCTCTGGAGCTCATCCAGATGAATGATTATATATCCCGTACGGTTGCTCATATCTTCGGTCAATGATTAATCCTATAGACCAATCCAGTTGTAGTTGTTGCTGCCGTCGTATATGATTATTGTGAGTCATTCTTCTGTGCACACTGTACTTTTCGTTCTGACGTGACCATTGCGAATCCTACCACTACAGCCCTCACCCTTTCGAAGGAGGTATGTTCTTTCACTCTCCGCATCTTATTTGTTGGTTGATAACATTCAAAGGTGGACTATGTTTGGGTAAGGAAGCGGCAATTATTAAGCACGCACTAGGCCCCTGACAGTCCCACAGTGCAGATCTTGGTCCTGGGTTTCTACAATCTTTGTTCTGGTATGTATAAAGGCTCAAGGGACCCTCATGTCACCCGAATTCACGGTTCTGTAGGTCCGATATCTCGGCCTTTCATATGCTATGTTAGTTTATTGTTGCCATGATGCATAGCAAACCACACAGCTAACGGTTAATCCATACTCAAGTCTTAATGGCCTCAGTATGTTCGAAACCAAATTACAGGTTAATTGAGCTGACCAGATACATTCACAGATGGTAGTACCTTTATCCCTGGTCCTGTCAGAGTCAGTCTTTCTGCTTCACACCTTGTCTGTCATTAATGACCATCTTCTGGTAGGCGTATGCATCTAAATTCAACTGAAAACTACATTGATAACAGTGCCATAGATGTAAGTATATCGATTTACTGCCCGGCGCACTATCTGTATGAGTCATGAATGTTCCAAAGGTACCGTAATATGTGTTTTATCCGAGTGGGCGTTTTTAATATTTTATAATGCTGCTGACTGTGAGTTACTGTGTCCCTGATTCCTTTTACAGACCGTGATTTCAATTACAGTGGTCATGATCCTGCGGGTGTATGCCATGTGGAATCGATCCAAAAGGGTTCTTTGGGTCCTCTTGTTCATCTATGTCCCACAGGTTATCTTTTGCGTTGTTTTTGCGGGTATTTACTACAATCCCAACACCTACCTCTCAGGTATGTCTCGAGCTAAACTGCATGCATCGTTACAATCTCACGGAAGTGGCCTTTCGTCGCCTTCCACCCCTTTCTCCAGTCACAGTTGCTCAGGTTATCAATCTCTCTTTTTGCACTGTCACATGGAACAACACCCCATCCCTGCTTCAATTATATATTGAAATCCCGCGATTTATTCTCGGTGCTGCAATTTTGGTTCTCGCCGTCTTCCAAACCATGAGGCAGTCATTTATGATGTACAAAGCGACCAAGCAGTGGCAGCCCAATCGGTACATGCAACAATTCGTGGGAGACGGAATTATCTACTTCCTTCTGTGCGTCTCGCTTCTTCACTCTCTCGTTCGTCATCATCACGTTCTCCCATCCATCTTACTCTCGAGTATCGCCCAAAAAACTAACCGCCCCTTTGTTTCCTTCCGAAATGCTAGGAACATGTTTTCCCATATCGACGCTGTAGTTCAAGACAGGGCTACATTAAGCAACACTTCAGCGATCGTGCTGACCTTGTTTCCTTATATAACGATATGTCCCATTATGCCTCGGTTCATCATCAGCGTGCGAGAGATGTATGATCGTGACACCCGTGGCCGCTTGCAGGGCGTTGATAGCGGATTCGGTGTGTTGTCGCAACACATTGCTAGTGAAAACGCCGCCGTGTCTGCGATTGCATTCGCGGATGTCGTCCCGGAGCATGGTGAAGTTGTGGAAGGGGACGCGAACGAATCGGAGGCGATTCGACTCGATGCATTGGAAGACCATACGCGTCAGGTTTGAATGCAAACCTTAGGTTAGGAATCGGGGACTGGTGCTAGCGCTGGGGCGTGGTCTCAAAAAAAGGAGGATGGTTGGTCAGTGATCTTGAATAGTGACTCGAATATCTATTTATCGTATGCCTTGTCTTCTGAGCTCACTCACTCAACTGAGTGTACGATGTATTGCGTATCTCCCAACGCCGCCATGATGTAAGGATTGTTTCGGTCGAGGGAACTTGACCTCTAGTCCCAGCCGAGTACACACCAAGAAACAAAGGATCTTCCTGCATATAGTGGTCCCGGTCGTGGTGGGACGTAGTACCCATACCAATTTCGTAGAAATGTCTATGCTGTCTGACCGTGACCCAGCCGTTTGATAAATCTCAGTTCACGGACACATACGAACGTAACCCCGGGTTGATTGACCCCCCGCCAACTTCGGATAGTACATCGATCGACCAATTACTTGTTGACCATCCCGCCGTATTTCTTTACCAGCGGACAATCCACGGTAAAGTGCAACCCCAGCGTTCAACGTCTCGTGTGGTTGTTGTGCTCTCCCTTTGCATACTTTTCGGACAAGCTTCAAGGCCGCTCTCGGTGTCCTATTCGCTTCCAAACTAACATTGACTTCGTGCTGTGATCGAACAACCACCCTCTCCAGCACCGCAATTTCAACGGGTCGCCGTCCTGTTTATGGGTCTCTGCTAGCGTCGATCATTCCCATCATACCTTTTCTTCTCCCTTTTACTGACCCTTCTCCCTTTTGTAGCCCCTACCCACCTCACCACTCGCCATCCCCGCCTTCATCGCCCGCTTCGCCTCCCTTAACTGCCTACTCCGCCGAATCCCAAAACCATCCTCAAACACCCACTTCACCTCTTCCAAACTCAACCCGGCCGTCTCTGGGAAACAACACACGCAAAAGATGAACCCGAGGAGACAGAGCCCGGCGTAGAATCCGAATGCCCCCGAAGGAGTGATTTGGGTCATGAGCGAGAGGTAGGTCGAGTTGATGATAAGATTGGCACCCCAGTTAGTGGCTGTCGCGAGGGAGGTGCCGATGCCGCGGACTAGAAAGAAAAGTGGGATGGTCATGGGAGGTGGAGGAGGGGCATTGGAGGGAGAAGGGGAGTGAATAAGGCACATAAGAGGTCGAGAGATCAGCGAATCGACACAAACAGACAAGTGCGCACAAGGCATGTACCTTCGAGCCCAAAGAGTTCACCCTGCTGCCAAGGCACGTTCCCCAATCCGCTCGCATATGACGCAACGAAGATGATCATTGACACCAACACGACTGCAGACCAGGCTTGTGAGTAGTGTTCGCCCGTGACGAGCACGTTTCCCGTATGTTCAGTCATGACTAGGAGGAAAGAATGGCGCGTCAGCACGGGTTCGACACTGTGAATATGAATGCGCACAGTGGAATGCAACGGCGGCCAAGGTCAACCCCACGATCATCCCAGGGGAAGACCACAACATGATCCGTCTCCTACCCACGATATCGATCCACCTACAAAGGTACCGTGAGCATGGTCACTGCATGCCAGTTTGACCCAAATACGAACTTGAGCGCAACCAGTGTAAACACAAAGTTGGTCCCAGAAATGATGAGTCCAACCGCCGTCGGTTGATTAAACCCGATCTCCTGAAAGAGCGACGCCGAATAATACATGAGCGTATTGAATCCACACAATTGTTGAAATGCTTGCATCCCACAAGCAACGACTATTTCGATAGTGAGGTAAGATGTGACGTAGAGTTAGTCAAGAGCTAAATGAATGCAGTGCAGGTCGAAAAACGCACTCATTGCACGACGGTTGGCCGGAATCCAGAGCATCGAACCGAGTCGTTGCCAAAAGGTGGTCGAGTTGGCAATCTCGATGCTTTGTCGAACGGTCGCGTGGAGGACGTTGAGCTAGGATACAACATGCATCAAGCAGTCGAATAGAGGCATAAGCGATTCGCGGGATCATTCACCTTGCGCTCGACTTGTTCCGGGGTAGCCGTCGTGTACACGCGAGCAAGCACCCTATAAGCAGCTTCCATACTCCCTCTCCGTACCAGAATACGTGCTGTCCCGAGAAGTTGTCCATGCGTCAGCATGATACACAAGATACGCTGCAGGATACCAAACGCTCACGTGACTCGGGTAGGAACGCTAATACCGCGACTTGTAGTGCGGCGGGCACCGCACTCAATCCGACCATCCACCGCCAACCATTGTTCACATTCGCAAAACCCGCGTCGATACCGTATGCAATGACTTGTCCGAGGGTGATCATGACGACGTTGAGGACGACCATTCGACCTCGGAGACGCGTAGGGGAGAGTTCTTGGATATAAAGTGGAGCTATGCAGGAGGCGAGGCCTACGCCGATGCCGATCAGGAAACGGCCTCCGATCTACACAGAGCGGAGGTGGGTCACATTGTCCGTGAGACGGAAAGAAACAAGGGAAAACCCACCATACTCCATACGGTATGACAAACAGCTTGTCCAATGGCGCCACCGATGAAGATGACATCTGCCATGCCGAGGACAAGTCGGCGACCTGTCCAATCTGACATGGCACCCGCAACGAGACCACCCAGCAGAGCGCCCAACGTTGTCGCCGAGGTGATGAATTCCTGTAGAATAGTGTAGATTAGAATGCCAGGTGGGCTCAGCGGCACACAAAAAGACTCACCTTTTGTCCATCTGAGAGGGCAGCTGGCCCCAAATCGCCCCCGATCGTCACGAGTGCGCCAGAGATGACGCCAGTATCATAGCCTAAGACCATAAAAGACCATCAACCGAACACGCACACAGACATCTGGTTGAACCCCCTCCCCCCCTCGAACTAACCAAAGAGCAAACCAGAAATGGTACAGCAACAGACGAGAAGCCAGACAAACCATGTCGTCTGTTCTTCACCCTCGATCGTGACTGCATACTCTGAAATCCCGCCTATCGCCGCACACTGAACAATCTCCTCGAATGCCTCTCTGTTTGGGTCATCGTCGTGCGTCGTGTGCTTTTCGTCGGTGTTTCCAGGTGACATAGACGAGTGCACGTTTTCGTGCTCTTTGAGGGTCATGCGTTGATGATGCGGACGGTGTTGATGTGACGGGGCTTTCAGTTTGGTTCAACGACGGCAATTGGGCGGTAAATATCATTCGAACCGGAGTGCTTCGGGCAAGGCTCAAGGAATATCGGAGAATATCCGTGTGTCACGAGTTGATCCATCAAATTTGGATCCACATGACAGTACTTGGACGGTTGCCAACCTCGTGTTGGAATTTCAGTGACGTTGCCGCTGTGAAGGTTCTAGTTAACAAAATCTGGCCAGAAAGTTGAAGATTGTAAGTACTATTGGGCAGAGGCAACGTCCCGCCATTTTTGGGAGTCCGCCCGTCGAAAGCGACACGGTCAGCAAGAACGGCACGCTGCATGCATCATGCATCATGACTCAAATACTCATGTGTAGCATTTGTTGTAGGTTCCGGAAACACAGAATCTTCTCACATAGGTAACGGGGTGCACAAAGAAGGGTGCTGCGTGGAAGGGTTTGAACTCTGAGACGTGCCAGGATTCGGTGCCTTCTAAACCCCATATATATTCCCATGATTAGAGTTCCCGCAAAGGTTGGTTAGCCGAGCGAGGTAACCTGGAAACGGTATTGTTGGGGTTTGACATGGCGTGCCGAACCGAGCTCACTTACCGGCCAACCAGTACTTTTTCGAGTCCATATGATGCGCGATACGAACACTTCATGCCTCGAATTGAGCTCAGTCACTGGCAACCGCACGGTGTCTTCGAAGAAAGATAGTTATGAAGGTCTAATCAATCCAAGGTATTGATACAACGACGTGGTACGGAACTGTATATGACGATTGCACATACCAACTCCGAAGGAAGAAATCGACAACCCAAATTAGTAGAGCCAACGTCCAGAACATCACAGTACAAAACTCATCGCATCTCGATCATCCGCCCAAAGCCTTGCATATTCCAAGCACAGTCGATAGACGTACACTATTCGTCAAGTCAGCCCGTTCCGAAACCACTTGACAAACATAGGGGGTGAATGGTGGAAGGACGAACCTTCCATGTCGACCGTCCTCCCGAGGGTGTGTTTCCACTGTTTGCCAGCCCGCGCGATCTGTCGCAGCTGTGCGTCCCTCTCCTCCTTAACTGCTTCCCAATCAGTTGTCCTCTGCACCGTCGTGTTGGCATTATTCATCGTCGACGCCGACGGCCCGGAGAAATACGCATGGATGTTATAAATCTCCGAATATGACGACGAAAGGGGTATATAATGCAACCTCAACCATGCACGTGTCAATCCTCAACACGGAAAAAAGAACACCGATTCAACATACCAAGGTTGTATCCAATCCGAAAAGTACTCCTTATACACCGTTGACTTGAGCACGGCGCTATCTGACGCCATGAACGCCATGAAACGTGCCGAATAGGACATCCCGTCCACATCGATGAGGTATTTGTACGACCAGTGTTTACCGAGTGGCACCGAATCTGCAAAACGGTGCAATTTGCGCAGTTCGGTTTCGCCACCGGGATAGTCACCGGTGGCTGAGACGAACCCCACGTCCATCATGTCGTTGTTGAGATCTTTGGCGGGGACGGTGGTCGAAATGAAGGCATCAGGCCGCAGAGGTGAAGCATGCACGATCGTCACATTGTTGGTGACACTTTCATGGGCCATGCGGAGGAATCTGAGAGAAGTACAGCTCGTGGTGAGTCCACCAGTGGACCTAAGCAAACAAATACCTGTGCCGCTGGTAATTTGGCGAAAACCCCGGCGGCGTGCTACCCCCTCCAGTTGTGGCACCACGCCAAAAGATGAGATCCTTCTTCTGATCCCAAGGCACTTCCATGTCGTCGATTTCTTTGACATCCCTGTGCTTGAGATCCCATGCATATGTATACTGGTGGCTCCCTTTGTGATAGTAGTGGCTTGGTATCCTGATATCTGCAAACCCCTTGGCTTTGGAAGGCGAAAGCACTGGATAGAGCACTGGAACTGTTCTCCAATCAGAGAAAAAGTGTCCCTGTGAATAGTGAGCCCATGGGTTTTCGCAGAAATCGTAATGATCGTCGACGGTCTCAGCAAACACGAATGGATCGTCTGAACTTCGTGATCGTCCCAAGAGTGTGTTTGTTTTCCGAACATTTGGGTCGCGATATGAACTGTAAAGTCGTCGGGCTGGTGTGTTGGGAGGACACGTGCGTCGGTAGGCCTCCCATACGCTGCCTCGACCCTCCCAGTCGGGTGTAAAGTGACCCAACATCTTTGTCACGCCACCTGCATGGGCCGCATAATGAGTGGATCAGGCGCAAAGCGACGAGCGCATACCAGAAGAGTCTTGTAACGTGAGATTGGGATATTGCAGATGTTCCCAAGGGACGAGCACCCGACCTTCCGCTTTCGAATTGATCGGCAGGTCCATGTTGGGCAGCTGCAAGCAGAGTCAGGATCACTTCCAGAGTGACACACAAGGCTTGCACCTTGTGTTGAAACTTTTCGAGCAGACTGCGGAGCCCAAGGGATCGGTGGCCACGCTCTTTATCCACGTAGGTCTTTTTGATGGGGACTTCAAACACTTTGCCGTCTTCGACGCGCACGAGGTCGATGGAAGGCAAATGTCCCATCTGTCAATACCGTGAGGACAGGTCCAACTCGAACAGAACAAGTCGATACTACCTGATACGCTCTGCGACGAAACTCCTCGCCGTTCAATGTCCAAAATGGCGCAAGGTCCTCGACGATGGCATCAAACTCGTCCACGAGCTTGAAGTCGTGTTCCTTTGCAAACTCCCACCAGTGGTCGAATCCCCGAGGTGGATCCCGTCCATAGCGGCGCTTGTACTCTGCGACGGCCTGGGGGAGTGTCTTGCTCTGTTTCGCGAGTCGTTTTTTAAACGCGACTTTGGCATCTTCCATGAGGGTAGGGATTGGGTGCTCGGTGATGGTACCAGTGTTCCGCACGAACGGGAACCAGCTGGTCGAGAGCCAGGTTGTTCGTGAGGTTGTTCGGGCGGCAGTTTTGCGGTCATGGATGGCCCTAAAGAGACCTGCCAGCATGAACAGCAGAAATACGCCAGTAATGAACGCCCATCCGCGCCGTTGGTCAACGGACCGCATTTACAAGACCTGTATTACAGTAAAAGATGGTTAGTGACCAAGTTGTGATGGAGACCAGAAAAGGCAATCCAAATCGGTGGTGAAGTGAGCTGGCGCTGACTCTACCCGCAAGTGCCATGACCTCCTCCTACACTCGCTTGTCGCCCCAGCCCTCCCCGTCCCCGCGCAGACCCTTTTGTATTGCTGAACTCGCAGATCGCGCTACACACAACTTATGGGACCCTTCAAAGGGCTTGAAACAGTGGCTCAAAGCCGCCGATGGCTTCCGCAAGGCTGGTAGAGCATACCATGAGGCAGGCGACTTTGAAGCTGCCTTTGTCGAATTCGCCAAAGCAGCTACCATCATTCTCGAGAAACTCCCCTCTCACAAAGAGTATTTCGCACTTTTAACCGCAACGCAACGTCATAACCTCGGTCTTGTAAGTCCGCAGTACATCCTATCTACACACTTTTCTTTCTCTTTCTCTTTTCGCCTCGCGATCCGATGGATGGACACCGTTCTCGGGCGCGATGCACGTCTGGGTGTCTCATTCGTTCGTATCGCCGGATCATGTCCTTACACGCTCGCGTGAACTGGCGCTGACGTGGTTGCGTCACAGAACGGTCAAGATATCCTTGTCCATCTCGGTGATATAAAGCCTATCCTTGTCGACCGCTATGAACGTTGGGCGGTACAACGCCCCGAAGAAGCAGCCGCTGTGCGTGCTGCACTGGACGCTGGAATGAAAATGCAAGTCGATTCCAGACCCGATCGGTATCCCGACCATGACGAATCAGGTTGGCAGGCTCACGAGGAAGCGCGACGGGAGGCACAACTGAGACGGGAAGAAGTCAGGAGGGAGGAATCGAGACGTTCGAGCGATGTACTTTACAAGGCGGTCGAGCAAAAGACGACTGGTCAACACCGACGTCCTCAGATCGACACCGCGGCGAGCAGAAAGCAAGAAGACGCGTTGTCAGCTGCAAGACGTGCGGTGAATTTGTCTCGAGAGCTGTCCGTCATTAAACGGGACAAGTCGGATAGGTCCGGCTCAGAACCCGTTACCCCTGTCAGCGGCGAAGAACGGGAAGGGCGGCGCGAGCGCGAGCGCGAACGGGAACGTGACGATACCCGTCATTACCAGGAAGAAGCCAAGCGACGTGAAGAAGAGGAAGTTGTTCGAAGACGGAATAGAGAGCAGGAAGGTATTATGAAGCGTCAGCAAGAAGCAGAGGCTGCGTCTCGTGCAGCCCGCCGCAGCCTCATCCCTTCACCTACATATGCGCCTGCGCCATCCAATCACGCTTATCAACATGCTCAACCTTCACCAAGGAACGGAGAAGTTGTCTATGAAGACGTCCTTCCACCCTCCATGCCACTAGAAAGTCCGACAAGGTGAGCTTCATCATGACTTCTGCTTTCATATCCGCCCTCATCCCGACAATGCAACAGACATCAGGCGCCATCTGTGAAAGGGTACGTAGGCTGGCCTCGTCAGGGGTTACACGTCACCCACCCTCCATTCCATTCCAGTCTTTCATACCCGATACCAATCACAACCACATCACCCGCACCGCCAGACGGGCACGTTCGATACCCACAGCTCATGTCCCAGCATCAACTTACACAAGGTTACACCCCCTCTCTACAATCAATGTTCAGTTATCCCACCCTCAAACCTTCCGAAGTAGGGCCTTCTTCCCTTCTGTTCATCCCAGATGCGTCCAAGACGCCGTCTATCCACCTCTACCCCGCCGACACGCTCCCTCGTCCTTCCGCATCCGTTCCTGTCCCCAAACCTGCACCACCCAGCAGTCAATACACCGCCACCTTTTCAACCCTCTCTCGAACGCAAGGTCCACCGCCACCGCCACCCGCACCACCACTTCACGTCGACGGTGAACGCTTCCGCACGGCTTCCCAAGAGTCTGCCCGCATCATTCGGGAGCGTGCGAGCGAAGACCACACCCCAGAGCTCAAGGCCGTGTCCCTCCCACGCGACTGTCTCCCACGTTTCCTCTCCATCGCCGCCCTCAATACCTCGCGGAACCGCGAAACCTGTGGGTTATTGTTGGGAAAGGACCAGAAAGGCAAGTACGTCGTGACGACGTTGTTGATTCCCAGACAGCATTCGACGAGCGATACGTGTACGATGGATGAAGAGGAATTAGTGATGCAGTTTACAGAGGAGCGATCGTTGATCACACTTGGATGGGTGAGTTGGGGGTTTATAGATGTCGATCGTGGCCACACTAAAGATCTTGCCATGATTGTTAGATCCACACGCACCCGTCGCAGTCATGTGAGTATCTAACGGGTCATTTTCGGATGTGCACTTATCGCCGTGCCATCGTCCCGTGCCCTTGTATGTATGTGCGCACATACACAGGTTTCATGTCCTCAGTGGACTTGCACACCCACTCGGGTTTCCAACGTATGCTCCCCGAATCCTTTGCCATCGTCTGTGCACCCAAATTCACGCCCAAGTATGTCCCCTGTCTATCCTCGTGTCCGTCGTTTGAGCATCCACAACTGTGACATTCCCACAGCTTTGGGATCTTTCGTCTAACGGATCCACCCGGTCTACAAACGATTCTGGGTTGTCACGCCAAGGAAGCGTTTCATCCGCATCCTGATCTTCCTATTTATACCGTACGTCTCCTTTGCTTATTTCTTTCCCCGTCTTGCTTTTTTTCGTATCCTGATCTGGCACTCATGCGTTCTATTTGCCTCTGACATGGTACCCTGTTTGGGATTGAACAACGTTGGTCCAATGGACGAATCATAAAGGATGCAGACAAGGGACACGTACAAATGAAGGACATGCCGCTCGAGATTGTGGATCTGCGGTAATCGCCTACGCACATACACAAGATTATGCTTTGTCGTCCTTCCGCCCTTCTCCGAGCTTTTCTTTTTTTGTCTTTTCACACATCATTGATCAATTCAATATCGTATTACCTACACATCTTTCTTGACATGTCTTGTCCTCCCAGGCCCTCCCCCTTTTTATCCGTCCCATCTTACCTCTCTCTCTTCATCCGCACTACAGACTTTTTCCATATGTACCTCTTCAAGAACGCAAGGCAAGTAACCATTCGCATGGCATATTCAATTTTATCTTCATAATTGTGTGTCTGTAAATGTGAAGTGTGAAAGAATGATAAATGAGACCTGCAGCAGTTCCCTCAGCCAATTCTGCTTGCCCACGACGATCAAACACGTCCGGAATGACTTCTCAAAATTGAACGAGCTCATATGTCCCAAGAGTGATCCTCTCTTCCAAAGCCCTCGCCCTGTTATTTCACACCCCTCAAACTTTAATCCACGCCGGTGTTGTGATGCCGCGGCTGAGTTCAATCGGAGTTTTATTTTGCCCCTGTTCTGATGGGCCCAGCTCTGGTGCGGAGCATGAATTTCTCAGCACTACTGTGATTTGACCCAACTGCAGGATAGTACAGAGGTAATATACTTCAGATGCAAGATGATGTCGTACGTATCAGCTCGGTTGGATTTTCCCCAACTGCCCCGGGGCAAGGGGGACATCGCCCGCCAGATCAACTATTTGATTGCCCACGACCATGATGACCAGGGGAAATGGGGATGGACGTGGACGTGGACGCGGACATGACATATATACA
Organism: Boletus subgraveolens; assembly: GCA_038092555.1. NCBI lineage: Eukaryota > Fungi > Basidiomycota > Agaricomycetes > Boletales > Boletaceae > Boletus > Boletus subgraveolens. The sequence continues at coordinate 43,051 of JBBPQP010000065.1, forward strand.
CACACCCATCGCTGGGTCCTCGAAACCCCCCGATCGAGGTCCGTCACACCATCAAGCTCGAGCTTCGGATGCCAGTTCAGGATTAGGTTCGTGTATAATTTTTTTTTTTTTTTTGAAAACATCCCCCCCACGTTCGACATTGACGTCCCCCGGTGATTTAACGATACGATGGGTCGATGATGATGATGATGAGCACGATGACGGGTAACGATAACCTTTTTTTTGATGCTCAGATGGCACAACCTTGTTTCTGGCGGGTTAGGCTCGACCGTCAAAACCTTTTCCAACCTTTTGGGCTCTTTTCGACGCCTGGATCGGGGCTCGGGGCTGCTCGTGCGACGACGTAGACAGATTCGGTATTCGGTATCCGACTATTGTACGACCCAGTATCTTGGATCCGGAGTCGTTCGGTAGCGATATCGGTATCGGCAACTGTTCACTTTGACAGCGGGCCCGACGCTTCCTCCAAAGGTACTAGCAACGCCTTTACCGAGCGTGCTCTGACCACGGGAACGGGATAGACATGGACAGGTGAACGAACTGCGAGTCTGGGAAGAGGGGGGTGGGGGTACCAAGGGCAATCATCATCGAAACTACACCCGAGTTCCCGAATGCAGCACGATGTCGAAGGGAGCAGCGCAGGCCGACAATCGGAAAAAACGTGCGTGCCGCACTTGGAATGAGCACTGGCACTATGCCGTTTGTGCCCATCGACAATTGGATATGGGTTTCTGGATTTAGAGATCGAATGGGAATGCGTGATGATCGCAGCGGGAACATCCAGGCCAGTTGACCAAATACAAACGATCTGGGCAACGGGCGACGTGTGCTTGATGGGGATAGATATCACCGTGTGTATGTGATTCAGCGAGACACGATAAGCCAGTGTTTGACCAAACCAGAGTCTGGAGAAAGATGGTCATAGTGGTCATAACGCGAGATGCTAAAGATGGTCGTCGGGGGCCCGGGAAGCGGGTTCTGCACCTGAGCCGCATGTGTGCCACATATGGAATCTGGATGGGTATGCCCTTCTGCGTCTGTGACCGTCCTTCCATGCTTGCCTTCTTCTTTCCCTCCCCACATACCATAGCGAGCAATCCGTTGCTGTATTGAACGCGGCGCGTTTTCACAGCGGACCCCAAATCGCTTGTGATTTGTCTGATGATAGTTTGGATCGCGATGATAATCAGCTTCCTAAACATCCTAATCAGTTCGACAGCTCACACTAGCTGTTACAAGCCTGAGTTCGCTGTTTTTTTTTCTCTCGATATGACCGGTGAGCTGGCAATCACCGCGTCGCATAAGAGGGACATTAACATTGGACGTGGGGATACACGTGTGTTCGGTCTTGGTACCGCATATGGCAATCAGAGACATTTCATATACGATACAGCACTGGCAACTCGCCTGATCCTATCCCGTCCCGACCCGAGACTGGTCAGGGTATACACCAGTATCGCTGGGGATGGGGAAGGGAAGCAGGGAAGGCCGTTTGTAACCTGTGAGTTGTCACACACTAAACGACTGGCGCCCCGAAGGGTATGAGAACGATGCCATGAAGTCCTTGCGCATGAAAAGATCACCATCAAACTTCAACATTTCATGCACTATTTCCCATCCCCACAGTCTGCTTATCCTGTTATACATACGATACCGGATGCGATGGCACTTGCTCGCCTTTCGCTGTTCCTTCCTGATCGGCACGTCCGGGTAAAGCAAAAAGAGATAACGTTAGCGGAGAACGCACGCTGTCACCTACAATGGATGGCATTATCGGCTTGTAGTCTGCCCCGGGAAAAACCGAGATCCAGATCTCTCCTTTGAAACAAACAGTCAGACACAGGTGCACCGGCGAACCAATGGCATCTGGCATGGGATGCCATGCCGATATGGATGGGATCATCACATGCGTGCTGTGATACGCTGTCAACCCATGAAAATACACGACCACCGGCTGCGGCTGCGCGCTGACAGAGGGAAAAGGCGCGAGTACCCTCTTTCTCAGTCATCTTGAACAACACGTGTTACGAGAGGAAGAATCCGAGAGAAGGCGCAAAAAAGGATGATCTCGGTATTGGATTCCTCAGCGCTAGGGTATGACCAATTCTAGAAGGCAAGGGATGGGGAGGAGATAAGATTGGATCTGGCCAGGGGAAAACTGGCAAGGGGTGCTATTTTTACTTTATTAGGATCCCTGAGATGGATTCGAGGCAGCGATGGGGTCAAGGGTATCCGCGTGTTGGAGATGTCATCGCAGTCTGGACATTCCCTGGGGCCTGGATAGCACAAATCCATCCGAAAACCAGAGTTGAACACTCGTCTGGGTCGACTGGACTCGATGGACACAGGCGAGTCCGAGTCCAACCGAAAAAGAGGACATCAACTTGTTTGTCAACACGCCCGGGAACCAAATAACGCCGCGTGGGGGGGATTAATTGCCCCGCGGTTTCGAAACGAAGTATTTGCGAAGTTAAAGAACTTTCATCAAGTTGCTCTGCATTTTTTCCCATGAACGTCGATCCTAGCGCATTAACCCAGATTATTTATCTTCACGTCTGCCGTACCGTCCAGTCCCACGGGCGTATGACCTGGGTGAAGACATGACATGTTCTTTGCACCGTCACAACAGGGGTCCCGAGATAGATCCAAGAGTAATACGAGATGAAGAAGCCAAGAACCGGGGAAGGGGAGAAGGGAAGGCTGAAGGCCTTCCGAGTCGTGAGTACGTAACTGGGGGAAATGTACGTGTAGGCGATACGCCCAATGCAACGGCCCATCTTTGAAAACCCGCTGATAACTCCATCATCTTGCAGATGAACGGACACGATCGCGATCGCTGCGGGTGACGATGATGCGGCGCGCCGCCCTGCCCTTTCATCGCATTGGAAGGATGTCATTCCCGTACAACGCACCCATCAATACGGCGGCGAAATGGCGTCGATTCTCCGCAGCGCGTCATGGTGGTTGGGTGGGTGATTCACTGCCTCTTCGATACGTTCCGAGAGCCTCGGGCGTAAAACTATATCCATCTCAGACCAGGCTCACGTACATCCATCCTGGTGCCGGACGTGATCCGGCTCATCCCGTCTCTTCCGTGTGCGGTCCAACCTCGCACCGCCTCCCTCTGCACTGTCACTTTCGCATTTCATTCCTGCATTCTTCATACTTCGTAGTCCATGCTTCGCATTCACGATTCTAAAGCTAAGTTTGTTTTGAACGATGTGTGACTCGATCGACGTCGACTGGAAAAAAAAGGCATTGGACCCGCTTCTGCATCACGTTGTTCCGCCAACCGGACAGCCTTTTGGAAGCCCGTCATGATCCTACAGCTTGGGACTTGTTACCTGCAGCCATGTGTTGACTTGCATTGTGTTGCTCAAGACAATGCAGATGGAGCGGACCGGCACAGCTTACACACTGGCGCCCACAAGGCGTATCCAGGATTCCCGGCACTATTGTCCCTCGCCTCTGCTGTTGTTAAAGTTGTTGTTCGAATCGTCTATCCGTGTACGTAACTACGCTACCACGTTGAATCCGCGTTGCTGTCCCGCTTTGCAAGCCACTTAATGACAAGGGTGTTATTAGGCAAGCGCAGGGGAGAATAGGCGTAACGAGAGAGCGAGGGCTTCTATAACATCCCGCCCCCTGAGATATCTTTTCCCGAATTCCTCCCACAGCGTGGCCAATCTTGATCCACGCTATCTTCATTCCATATTCACGCCCTTCCAGAGGGAAGAGAGGAATCTAGCATCAACACGTTGCCTTGGCCGTGACAGGCAACCCGGTATCGTCATCTCTTCCACCCAGCCAACTCGGGCAGGTGGTTCTATACAGCCACCGCGTCCGAGGTAAATACCCGCCTCAGTCCATCCTCCTCCCCTCCCCTCACTTGTCTTCCCACTCGCCATGTTTCCTCCATCAATCCTCTCATCACCCGCACTGTCCGCTGCCAGCCGTCTCTCAGACGGGAGCAGTCGACATTCTGATCAAGGTCACCCCTTCTCCCGGACGAAAAGCCAACCCGACTTCGAGATCGAACGTCCCCTCAAAAGTGCCACCAGCGTCCCCAAACGACCGTCTGCACGGAGACTTCAGTCAGATTATGCAGCCGAGCACGCATTCCGTGCGAGCGTTTCGCGCTTCCTCGCCGCCAAGGCACGACCCTTTACTGCATCCGGCCGCATCCACCTCGATCCCTCCGCACTCGTCCTCTTCTTCCGCTCAAAGGTGCGTCTCCTCCTAGCCAAGGTCGTGCGACGATGTATTGAAAACGCGGATGCCACAACAGAGCGGCATCACCCATTCGCTTGATTTCCCTGTTGATGTAGATTATGACACGCCCCCAGCGCTGGACGTCTTGATCGCGGCATGTCGACCTCATCAAACGGCAGGAATCAACGTCTATCCCGATCGTGACTCACTCTTTTACCCACCCAACCTCCCTCTCACTGCCACGCTCGAGATCGCGAACCACCCCATCCTCGACGCGGTGCGCAACGCACTGTTTCCGAATCTGCCTGTCGGCCACTACCTCATCACAGTACGAGATCGACTGGAAGTGATGACGAATGGGTGTCGTATGTCCCCACAACCACGCACGTTGCGGAATGACGGGCGGGTGGCCACCATCGTGGTCACCCTCCCCGTGCAACACCATGGTGGTGGCTTGATCGTCCGCTCCGCCGACGGCGCCGAAGAAAAGTTCTTCGGAGGTGGTCAACCACAAGAGGTCGAATGGATCGCTTTCCTCGCCGAATGCGAGTACGAAGTCGAAACCATCCAACAGGGGTGTCGGATGAGCATCTCGTTTGCGGTGCATCTCAAGACGTACGGGCCCTCAGTAGACCCCCTTATTACGCCAAGCGATCACTTTCTGGATTTGCTGTCCCCTGTGTTGAGCTTGTCGCGTGGGCGAAAAGTGGCGTTTTACCTCACGCAGGAGTATGGTGTGAATCCAGCCGACGCAATAGCCGAGTCGTTGGTACCACATGTACGTCCATTTCATCTGCGTTCCTGCATCGCGCCTTGCCGCCTCGCCTCGCCTTGCGCTTTGGTGGAGGTGCGATGCGGTGCGGTCGGCGAAAGAGCGTGAGCTGACGACATCCGCGCGATTACCAGTTGAAAGGGAGCGATTCGCTCCTGTACCATGCCCTCAAGCTGTATAAGCTCGCACCAGAACTCCACTGGGCTGCAGGGGGATACATCTGGCCCATTGACCGCACAGTCGAATGTGGTAGCGACGCCCTTGTTGAATCACCCACGGCCGCCGCTATGATGCCTTTTTCCACACCCTACAGCTCCCCCTCCAAACGCAATGCGTCTATGCCGGTGCGACCGATGAGTTACTACGGCGATCCCGCCGAAGACGAAGAACTCGATACGATGCGGACGGATGCGGACATGATTCGGTCACGGGTAGAAGAGTCCGGTGCGATCGCGTTGGCAGACGCGGAGATATCCATCTTGTCGGATTGGGCGCCTGGACCGATGACCAAGGAACGGGTATACTTTGCTTTGGGCGGGGAGTTGGAAAAGTTGGTCGTAAACGTGTTGATGGTCACGTTTATCCCGTGAGCGCGGTCTCGCGTCCTTTTTGTGTTTGCTGCTGTGAGACGCGATGACCCAGGTGGACTGTCTCCATTCTTCTCCTTCACTTTCGTCTCGGCTATACTATTAGTGATACGTTACCATCTGTAATGTCGTCGCGTTTGTACGAAAACCCAAAACAAAAAGGAAATATACGGGCAAAAAATAAAACATGGATGCAGCGGACGTCCGTCGTGAGACGAAGTCTCGGGCATCGATATCGTTATTCGATCTCCGATTGAATCACTGTTTTGCTTCCGCTTTACCGTTTTTACTTCCTGAGTATGGGGGCGTGGTGAGGTTGGCTTTGGAGTTGGAGTTGGCTTTGGCTGGTATTAGGGAGCCAAGATTGGATGACTGGACCACTCCCGATAGCCATTCGGTACTGTGGTCGCCTTCCTGGCAGGTTTTGGAAGTGTGGTCGTGGCGTGTGTTCATCTCCGTTTCATTCGTTGACTAGCATTTGGACTCGGAGTTGGTGGTCACCGGTCGTCCAATGCGTCACCTTATCCTTTTCAAGCCTAATCCACTCATCGTATCATTTTTTCCAGCCAAGATTTTGATTTCGAAAAGGAATGTAGGATGCTTGCTGTATACCACTCAGACGCCCCGACCACAACATGGGGAAATAACGTATACGTGTTTGGATTGATCGGATGGAACTACCGCAACGCAAATGGATGATTCAGGACGTCATAGAGGAACTCAGCGAAGGTATGTAACTATGTTGTTTTGAAAAGTAATTCAACCACCTGGGGATGCACGCATAAGTACGCGAGCATGATCATGGTTGCTGTATATCATCTACCCCGGATCAGCTAAACGTCACGGATAGAATTTCTGTCTTTTTGTTCATGTAGATGAGTACAAAGTCGCAGGCACTCGTACGTGGTCCTCCATACTTTGCCTTCTCCAAAGCCTTATACAGAAGGGGATAGGTGTGTGAAAGCGAAATAACACCCGTATCCACGTCCACGCGAAAGACGATCAGAAGACAAGAGGGCGCTTTATGTACAGCACAGCATTGCGCGTTCAACTTGGGCTGCATCTGGTTTCCCTCCCCACATCTCTATGTTAACACTGACACCGGACAGCGCCGAGAGCGCTTGACCGATCCGGGTTGCGCCCCATGATGATGTTGCTGTCATCCCGTCCATTGAATCGTTCATTGTCTATATCCATATATATCTGATTCGTCTCAAATCAACACGTGCAGTAGATACCATATGACACATGCGCATAGCCAGGCTGGTTTACTGAGAGCCGAGGGAAGCCTGTGGACCAACGTTGTGGTATGTGAGATCCGAATTGCTGCCAGCCAACTAAGAACCGTTTTCTCTTATCCCCGTTCACAGCCAGCTGCAGCACGTTGTTGCATGCTCGGAATTTGTTTTTTTTTGTTTTTGACCGGACCTCAACTTCCTCAAAGATTCAAACTCTGGTTTGAGATCCGGGTCAGAATACGAACAACATTGCATGCCTAAGTCGTCTCCGATCCTTTCGTCATGGACAAAAGTCCATGACGGAGTCGGTATCACGGTTTGCGCGACCTCCGCCTTCGAATCCCTATGGAGCTTACCAAACGATATTGATCAACCCGGGTCTCACAGCAGTTCTGACGTGATTGTTCAGCGTTCCGTTTCCAACGGGGCCCCACAGTGGTCATACATTCATGTCGTTATGGTGAGGTACCATTCCTCAAAATTTCATTAGATCCCTTGTTTGGGACTTACAACCTTGGGATCGCCACTGTCAATCTCCACTCGCCTCTTGCCCGCGTCCTAGGTCCGCCGATTATCGGGTTCGGACGGGACAGGGTACATAACGTTCACCAAGTCAGGACACTCCTAACGGAGTTGATATGACACGTCAACCTGGGATATATTGGTGCTTGTGAGAAGATCGAGGAGTTTCGCATCTCCAGGGGTCAATCAATTGATGGTGTACGTCCATTCCCCTCAGCGCTCTGGTTTGCACATGCTCACTAAACAACAATTAGCAGTCAGCTGGAAAACCTCAACTGGCTGACGCCAACGAACATTGTACAGTGGCTATCATCACACTAAGCAAGGGTCGTGTTCTCAGACGTCCGGACTAGCAAACATCCACATCGATCTGATCGAGTCGAGTGATGTCGAGGCGCTATCATGGTCGGAGGCGCGGGTGAGTGACTCATTACCGCCTAGCGAGTTGTTCGTTATGTGCAATAAGGTTCTGTCCATAAAAATACCAAGTGTTCGTCATCCTTTCCTGTATTCCATGATACTGATCCAAGTTCGTTCACACTGACTTCTACAGAAGCCCTTGGGCGTTCGATTGATAATCGCTCGTTCTTCCGTTTTGACGACGCTATGGGCCTTGTGTCCATTGTCTGCCATCGGTGAGCTCGGTTGATCTGATTGGGTTGGGTGATCAGATGTCCCAGCGAGGTATTCACCTGCTAAATATCACTACAGTCCTCATTTATGGATGACACTTCAAGTTGTACCTAGGACTCCACCTACCTCGATTCCGGACCACCTTTCGTACCGAAACTTTCTTTGCTATCTTTCGTCCATCGTGCTGCCAAACAAGCATTCTTAAGGATGCGCAGAAATAGCAATAGTCGTCGCAAAACCTGACCTTGTGAAAGATTGAGGAGCAACTGCGCAAGGTGCTAAGCGTAAGTCGAACGAGAACAGGTTTGATTGACGATGAACTGCTTGGACTACAGGCGCGATCGCGCGCTGCAAGTTCCCCCGGAACCTACGAGTCGGTCTGGATCCCTCGTCCTGGTGAACAGGCAGGGTTACCCAACTTTGCGACTATTACTAGGTATTACTTTGTCTATTTGTGCCAATTTACAGACGATCTTGTGTGTTCGTCTGTATGATTTCCGTACTACCCGCGATCTTCTCTGATCATTCGGAGCATAGATCCTGGCGAGTTCTGCGATGTCGTCATGGGATCGGGTTTTGCGCCCTCCCATATCCTCAAGACTTGGACAATCGGCCAACGTGCTGTACACGACTCTCGTGGTGTCAGTTATCCTTTTGAGCAGTAAAACCCAAGATTGTTGTTTGCGACAGGTGCTGTACCTGCTTGTACCATTGTACTGAATTCCGTCACGACGGGATAGAGGCGGTTTGCGCATCAGCGGCTATTTCCTCACGCATATCAATCCACGCATCCCAGTCCCGTCGAGGGTCAATACGAACTCGAAAGAAGGCCATCTAGGGATTCAGAACACCATGTCATCGTGGGTCAGATATCTATGCTACAGACCCTGGAACGATCGTTTCTGTGGACGCGTGTGTGCTGACTCGCCGAGCGGGCTTCTGCTATTATCCCTCTGGTATAGCAACTCTGGCGATGTGCGGATTTGCGCAAGACCTCACTAAGAATGTGAACGAGAAATCAAGGGATTCTGATCGAGGAAAATTCGCGTGCTGATCGACGGAATCCTAGTCCAAGGGTATCTACATTGGTGTAAGTCTCGTGTTGTGGTCCGTGTAGGCTATCAAGATCATTCATCGTCTTCGTGGACCACCATGCGTTGGATCAAATACTCGCTGAACTGTAGCTCATTGAAAGTGATCGTACACGCAGCCCCTTTATTTTTGTATCCGCCCACATCCTACTCCACGCCCACCTCTCCTCCGACCCTACCATCTCCTAGATCTCGCATTCCGTCATCACCTTCCGCCGCCTGCTGTGCCGAGCCGGAGTTACTTCCTACCAACCCCATCTCTGCATTTCCTTCTGTGATACCCACGCCCCCCGGATCTGCGAATAGAATCGAAGGTACGCCCGGGACTCGGGAAGACAAACCGAACCCACTGTCGATCCCCCCACCGAGGACGTTGCGTTGGTGCAACTCTCGCACGTTCATGATGAACCGAGGGGAGAGTGTGTACACCAAGACGTAGGTGGACATGTCCATCACATATGCAGGCACAGTGCTCCCGAAGTCGATACTGTAACACAAATGACTGCGTTATCGAAAGTTGACGGGATCAGTTTGTGGGTTTGCATTTAGACGACACGGCAGTGTGAATGAGAAAGTGGAGCAAAGGCGAGGGAACGTACACGACGAAGTAGAGAATGCCCTCCTTGACGAGAAGGTTGAGGTATCGGTTGGTTTGCCATTGCTTGGTTGCCTTATATGTTTGAAACGATTCCACACAAAGCCGGGCAACGGCAAAAATAAGCAGGAGGACAGTGAGGATGAGCCGAGGAATAATCTTATAGAGACCAAGGAGGGATTTCGTGGTCCATATTGGAACGCAAAACGACATATTGAGCACCTGAGGATTAGTCACTGGGGAAGGGGAAGTGAGGATGATCACTTTAATTGAAGCAGTCGATGCGTACTTAACAAGTAAATGTGAGGGTTGTAGTTGAATGCAACAGAAATGGCTTCAAGGCTAATCGTAGCTGCATAAAACACAAGGAGCACACCCAGAACGATCCTGGATTGGTTGTACATTGCACACACACGTAGGATCATCACGACTGATTGACACAAAGATGGTTTGTCATTGATATGGCGCGTAGAGCATGATACCACTTACTCTCGGCAGCAGCAAGGAATATGACGAATGACCAAGCGGGTACGAGGAGGAGCACAGTGCCTTGCAATTGGTGAATGGATTTTTTATGTGTCAGATGACTTAGGGGCACCGCTTACACCTGTGCAATTGTTGTCAATTATGGCATGTATGAGTGGGTATAAAAAAACCTACGTCTATTTGATTGAATATTTCAGCCGGACAAGGAATAAGAAATAACTTGGATACGAGAGAAAACTTACCAAAGTGGGGCCAGGAAGGAAAGTAGTTCCGTCTTTCAAAGCGTTGTAAGTAATGGTAAGTTCCCATCGATGGCCTGGCGTCATACATACCAAATGCGTAACACCTGTGTGAAGCGGTAAGGTTCAGTCCTCTTGCGCTCTAGTCATCATTCACCATGACTCACAAGACGACAGTAAGCCCTATATAACGAACCTTCTAAATGGGTCAGAGCCGGTTTGTATTTGGGATACTGTACTGAATATGCACAAGAATGAACATTGCAGATACAAAAGTCCATGACCTATTCTGTGAAGATGTGGTCAGAGTCGCACATTGTGTGTATTCATCGAAGCTCGCCAACCCAGATATACTTTATCTGTGAAGATCGTCAGAAGGAAATTCTATCAAAGAAAACGGAAAGTAGAAGAATACCTCCTTCGGAAAGGTGAGGACTGAATTCGAAAGAAGATTTGGGATTGAGTTTGGAGGGTGGTGATCAACATGTACCACTCACTGTAATCATATACGACAGCCGTGACAACCACGACTGCAATGTCGATGAGACTATATCACTCTAAAGGTGAGCATCCTTACCGGATACGTAGTTGTTGACTTCCAAGTCTTCGACGATAGATTGTAAATCGGAAGACATGTCAGGTATAAGAAAACCAGCCATGTATGACGGTTTAACAAGAAACAAAGTTTGAGGGTCGAGGAGAGGGAGGTTGCCAGTGTCTCGGTCTTAGGCTCCTCGAGCCTTGGTAGTTATATCTTCTACCCGGTGTCTTAAATATTGCTGTAAGACGCATTTGGAACAACGAGGGATGCATGATTGATCTGATCCCCCAATGTTCGACAAACACGCGATACAGGATGGCGGGGTGGTGGCGGAATGTGGTGCGAGAGCGTCTTCGTTGCCGTACAGAGAACAAAGCCGTTGCGTATACAGCACAGGATGTTTACGGTCAAAATATTGGAAGTTCCGTAAATTTCCTATAGGGTCATGTTCATATCCCACAGCATCTGGTAAGAAGTCTTCGAGCTGTCAGTGACGCCAGGGCAGAATCATCTTTGAGATTGTGACGATTCCGGTAATCTTCAGAGGGTCCAAGTCAAGAGTCACGAGGGGTGTCGTGGCAATGCAGAGGAATCCAGAAATGAAGATGGCAGCGTCGTTTACGCCGGGAGGGCGTTGGGACGCGCTGCAAGTAACTCAAAGCGGGACAGCTCACTTCTTGACGTTGGTCGACGAAGGAGTCGACTCGCTTCCAGTTGCGACGTGAGGAAACGAAGCCAATGATCTTCAAAGACCGTTGGTGGAAGAGTAGATTGCCCTATGTAAAAGGTGACCGGTCACGTACATATTATATCAATCCCCTGAATTTTGTACACGGCTGGGATGTTTTTTTGGCCGTTGGACTCACCTCCAAAGCTTTTCCCACGATGTTTTCGGGTGGCCAAATTTTCTGGGTTTGAGAGCAAATAATTAATCAACATTAGAATAATTCTCGTTGGTCAGGACGATTCTTTGAATCTTTCCATTGTTCAGCGCTCAGGGCTCCGTTTCTAAAGGGACTCGTCATACACATGTCGTTATGGTTGGGCACTGTCCCTCACTTTTTCATTGGATCCATTGTCTGGACTACTTAGAGCTTTGAGATCGCCATTGTCAATCACTACTCGCCTCTCGCTGGTGTCTCTAGGTCCGCCAGATTATCGGGTTCGGACGGGACAAGGTACATAACTTCCAACAAGTCGGGATACTCCCGATGGATCATGATATGACAACCTGGAATGTATTGAATGCCTGTGAGAAGATCGAGGAGTTCCGCATCTCCAGGGATCGACCAGTTGATGGCGTACATCGGACCATTCCCCTCAGCGCTCTGGTTTGCACAGGCTCACTAAATAGCAGTTAGCAGTCAGCAGTCAGACCTTGACTAGCCAACACCAACGAACATTGTACAGTGGCTATCATCACACTAAGCGAGGGCCGTGTCTCGGACGTCCGGGCGTCCGGACGAGCAAACATCCACATCGATCTGATCGGGTCGAGTGATGTCGAGGCGCTATCATAATCGAAGGCGCAGGTGAGTGACTTATTACCACCTGGCGAGTTGTTCATGATGCGCAGCAAGGTTCTGTCCGTAAAAATACCAAGTGTTCGACATCCTTTCCCGCATTCCATGATAATGAGCCAAGTTTGCTCACACTGATTTCTACACAAGCCCTTGGGCGTTTGATTGATAATTGCTCGTTCTTTCGTTTTGACGACGCTGTGGGCCTTGTGTCCATTGTCCGTCGGTGGACCCGGTTGATCTGATCGGGTTGGGTGATTAGATGTCCAAGTGAGGCATCCACATGCTAAACGTCACTACATTCATAGATGTCACCTGTATCTAAGATACCACCTACTCTGCGAGAGATCGAGGTGCAATTACGCGAGGTGCTCGAGCGTTTGGATGAGAACAGGCCGCACTGACGATGAGTTCCTTAGACTACAGGCAATCGCTGTGTTTGTATGCGCTACGGCACCGTGCGTTGCAAGTTCCCCCAGAACCTGCGGGCTAGTCGGGATCCCTCGTCCTGGTGAACAGTCAGGATTATCCAGCTTTGCGACTACCAGGTATTACTTTGTCAATTTGGCCAAATTTGCAGACAATCTTAGGTTTGTCTGTGTGATTCCTGTACCCGCGGTATTCTCTGATCATTTGGAGCATAGATCATGCGATGCTGTCATGGGACCGGGTTTGCGCTCTCGCATATATCGATAGAGCTCTCGAGACTAGTATATCGATCTATTCCGCTCTCGAAGCGTTTTGATACCCTGAAACAGGTTTCCGGCTCTCGACTCACTTCCAGGTATGCGCCGGAGCCTTGCTGAAAGCCTTCGCTTTAAACCTCCATTTACTATTCAATTTGCTTTTACAAACCGAAGTGCCGGAAACAAACGCTTGGGCGTTGACGTTCACCACTTTTCAGAGTGGCATCCAGGTTCGTTTTTGCTGCTGCACCGAGACCTCATTCTCAAATATCCATTTGCATCAGTTTACGCACTGTCTCCTCCGTTCTTTGATGGTTGAGGCACATTCTGGTCTACATGGTCCCCGCGTCCTCGTCTCGAATTGAAGCGAGAAGTTGAAGCGAGACTTCGTTGTTGCGACAGGTGCTGTATCTGCTTGTACCATTGTAGTCCCGTCGAGGGTTGGACACGAACTCAAGTAGAACAAAGAGCACCATCCAGGAGTTCAGAGCACCATATCAGCGTAGGTTAGATATCTAGTCTGGTTTCTGTTAGCATATGTTACTTACTTCAGAATGATCGTTCCTTAATCTGCGTTATTCTGGGCAAAGACTTTGGGCGAGACCATGTACAATGCGGACACGTGTGTGTTGACTCGTAGAGCTGGCTTCTGCTACTATCCCTCTGGTACAGCGATTCTGACGATGTGCAGATTTGCGCAAACTTCATCAAGAAGGTGAACGAGAAATCAAAGAATTCCGTTGAGGAAAATTTGCGTGCTGATCGATGGAATCCTAGTCCAAGGGCATCTCCATTAGTGTAGGTCTCATGTTGTGGTCCGCGTAAGCTATCAAGATAATTCATCGTCTTGGTGAATCATCATGCGTTGCATTACATAAATACTCGCTGATCTGTAACTCATTGAAAGTGACCGTACACGCAGCCCCTTTATTTTTGCATTCACCCACATCCTACTCCACGTCCACCTCTCCTCCGGCCCCGCTGTCTCCTAGATCTTGCATCTCGCGATCACCTTCAGCCGCCTGCTGTGCCGAGCCGGTGTTATTTCCAACCAACCCTATCTCTACGGTTCCTTCTGTGAAACTCAAGGCCCCTGGATCTGCGAATATAATCGAAGATACGCCCGGGACTCGGGAAGACAAACCAAATCCACTGTCGATCCCCATGTCCCGCCCACCAAGGACGCCGCGTTCGTGCAACTCACGCACGTTCATGATGAACCGAGGAGAGAGGATGAACATCAAGACAAAGGCAAGCATACCAATCCTATATAGAGCCACGTTCTGCCCGAGGCTGATACTGTAGAACAAATGGCTGCGTTTTGGAAAGTTGACAAGATCAGTTTGTGGTTTGCATTTAGACGGTGCGGTAGTGTGAATGAGAAAGTGGAACAAAGGCGAGGAAACGTACATGAGGAAGTCAAAAACACCCTCTTTGACGAGGAGATTGAGGTATCGGTTGACTTGCCATTGCTTGGTCACCTTATATGTTTGAAACGATTCCGCGCAAAACCGGACGATGACAAGAATAACCATAAGTGCAGCGAGAATAAGCCGAGGAACAAGCTTATATACACCAAGCTTGAATGGTGTGGTGGTTGTCGGATCGCAAAACGACACATTGAGCACCTGAGGAGTAGTCGCTGTATGAAGGGAGAAGTGAGGGTGATCGCTTCAATTAAAGTGGTCGATGCGTACTTGATAAGGTGTCAGTGTTGGTGTAGTATGCCGCAGAAACAACATAAAGGATAATCGTAACCGCATAAAGGACGAGGAGCACACCCAGGACGATCCTGGATTGATTGTACATTGCATACACACGTAGGATCATCACGACTGATTGACACAAACATGATTTGTCATTAATATGGCACATAGAGCATAGGACCACTTACTATCGGCAGCAGCAAGGAATATAGTGAATATCCACATGGCTACAAGGAGGAGTACGGTGCCTTGCGATTCATGAGTTGATTTTTTGGTGTCAGATGGCTTAGGAACACTGCTCACACCTGTACAAATTGTCGTTGATCCATTGCGTTATAAGCGGGTACAAAAAAAACCTACGTCTATTTGATTGAGTATTTCGTCGGGCAAGGGATATACTAGGTCACGAGAAAAACTTACCAAAGTGGGGCCAGGAACGAAAGTACTTCCGTCTTTCAAAGAACTGTAAGTAACTTCCCACCGGGGCCTGGCGTAGTACATACAGAATCCGTAAATCCTGTGTGAAGCACTAAAATTCAGACCTTTTATGCTCTAGCCATCATTCAGGGTGACTTACAAGACGCCAGTAAGCCCCATGTAACGAACCTTCTAAATGGGTCAGAGTCGGT
>JBBPQP010000066.1:0-57643 GCA_038092555.1 Boletus subgraveolens
GACACGTTTCGTACCCAACGACGCGGTCGATTTTGACTTCGAACCAAGCAATAGGATGCTTTTCGTGCGGCGAACTTGAACATTGTCCGCGGCCTCAATAACGCCGATGCTTGTCGGTCGTTTTAGTTCATTGGGTCGCTTTTTCTCCGCTTTCGACGGAGAGATTGGTAGTGGCGTTTTGCCGGTGATCGATATGAACGATTTGGTTGGCGATGCCGGCGGACTAGGAAGGACCGCGCGAACACCGTTGACCCAACTCAGTCGCGAGGGTAACCGCAAACCTCCTGGGGGCGAAGGAGGCAGTGCAGGGGCAGGGTTCGTCTGTGCTCCGGAAATTGCTGAGCGCGAAGGTGGCAATATGACTGAATGTGGTGTCATATTCGCCGATATCTTGTGCAGGAGAGGCGGGAGAGGGGGAACAGGGGGAACAGATGATGGTACAGCAGGTAGAGGGCCTGTTGGTGGTGGTCGAGGCAGTGGTGGCGGTGTCATTGATCGCGACATAGCCCGCTTACGCTGCCGAGGGGACAAACCAAAAGGAGTTATGGCTTCCAGATTCGAGGACGAAACAGTATCTGGGAACACCGCAGGAATGCGTGGTGGCGTGGAAGGAGGCACCCGTGGCGAGGAAGTTCCAAAGCCCGACGGCTTCGTCGTTGAAAACGTGGGAGACGAACCTCTTGCTACAGGGGACGGGAAGGATGATGTAGAGCATCCAGAAGCCGAAGATTCAGTCTCAGAAGGAACGTGCGGCGTGACACCAACAGCAGGACGCAATGCGAGAACATCTACGTTCCGTGATGGTACAACAAGTGATAGACGCTGCGAACGCCCTCTCTGGGCAGGCACCGAGTCGTCCCGGACTTCAGCGGGAGAAAACGTCGCGCGCGGACCAAATGTCGAGGCTCGGGGTGTGGGATCTTCATCAGAGCTTTCGGGTTCGCTAGTAGTCAGAGAGTGCGATGTCTTGGTACATTCAAAAGATGACTGAGATTGATTTGAGATGCCTGAGACAGGTTCGACCATGCAGCGGTTGCTACTGGAAAGGACGCTGGTAGCAGATCCATTACCAAAGATTTCATTTAATGTGATCGGACGCGAGCCAGTCGGCGGTTCACTGGCACATGAAGGGCCGAACACTCCGGGGGATGGGGTTGCGACTCTGAACAAGTTACAATTCTGACTCCGTCCGTCCGAGTCCTGCGACGACATGACTTGAAAAAGCCGTTCATGGGCAGGAATTAAAGAACCAAGGCTCGACGTTGACGCTGCAGCGAGTGACGTAACTGGGTATGGAGACATAAAGTCGGGGTCCTTAACCTCCTGCCAGGGTCGAGTGGACAAACAAGCAAACATGGGTAAGGGGATAGTGCGTACAGTGGCATTGTTCTCATCCTCAGTTGGACGATTCTTACGAGGAGAGCGGGAAAATGGCCATGCAATCATCTTACGAGGCGTTCCGGGAACTTGGTCCTCTGGAGAAGCTTCGTATTGTTCGGGTGTGGGACGGGAGAAGATGCGATGGAAGGAAGTCGGTCGGGGATGGGGTTTGGGGGAAGTTTTCGAAAAGACGGCGGTGTCATCAACGAGTGACTGTGAGGAAGGGGTGGCGTTAGCAATGTCAAGAGACTCGCTGACCAGATGGCTGAACTCCTTCACGGAAAGGGTGAGCTTCCGAGTCCTGGTCATGGATGGCGATGGAGGAAAGAAAGAGCTACTTAAAGAGCGGAGGTGACAATGGGAGTGCAGAAGACAAGCGAGTCTGCTAGGGTCGTAGATTTTGAGGTTCTTGGTCCTGACGGGCCTTCACTCGAGAAACGCCACACGCATCTGAAAGTAGATCATGACGTTCTATAACTAGCACATATTTGGACATAGTAACTTTTTGGTTTGGGTCTGCGGCTGCGACACCCAGCCGTTCTTGTCTTGCCGACACCTTTGTCGCTCATTGGCAACAACGCCACCGGCTGGCAGATACATACATGCTCCACTGCTTGAACGCTCCCGCTGAGCGTATGAACTTAGTGGACGTCGGAAACCTGCCCCGCCCCGATCTAAAAAAAACTTCGATGATAAAAGACTTATTTCGTTAGGTCCTTCTTCCATCGGCTCCGGTTACGGCGCGTCGCTTCCGAATGATAACAAACACACTCATTTGTTTTGAAAACTTGACAATTGTAAACCAATTACTATTGTTCATGTCTGTGCACACTTCCAATCCTTCCAATGGTTGTATTTTTCTTGCTTTCCAACATATGGGACATTCCATGCAGACTGAGGGTGCCCAGTATCAATCAACCAGATGTTGTGTTCCTCGCTGCGGCCACTCCTTGTAGAGTTTAATACACCTTTCGCTCTCTTTCTCTCTTTGCACTCACAGACACTCTCACACTTCATGGATCCACTCATGGATCCATAGTTTCTACATCTAGTTACATAGCATTCTGTTACATAATATAATAAATACTTAGTGGAGTATTCTACACATAGTACACTGATGCGGCCAGCCTATCTGAGGCTCATTGACAAGCCAGGTTCTTGGTCCTTGGAGGCCCCCCAGATGCCTCTCATGTACTTCCGTTACTTTCTTCCATTCCATGGTCGACGTTTCGGGGGGACTCATAGTTCCGTGCTTGTCGTCACTTCCCAACAACCCAGGCGGGATTTTCACCTTCCTTAGCCCTTAGAAGAACTTTCTTCAAGGTTTTCTTTTCGCCCAGAATTCAACTCTGTCTTCCTGCAAGCGCTCTTGTAGCAACAGACATTTCGGGATCGAAAAGGTACGAAGCTCCAGCTCTGTCCCATATGAGGTACTACCGCAGTCCTCGTCTACTTCATAAGTGATGCAATCGAAGCATGATGTAGCCACCCCGATCCACACCATTAGTTGAGTCACATTCTGTCATTAGAATTTCTTCAACTCGAAGATCCAATGCATTAGCCACAGTAAGCTGCTCCGGGCACGTTGCTGCCGCTGTGCCGAGTCAGTCCAAACCCGAGGCGCACTTGTTGTCTCGCACACCAATTTCCTAAGTGGAATGCGCGGTTTTCGAGGAAGCAATTCTCCATTAGTATCTCTACTCTCGCTCCCCCTGTCGTCGCACGCACCATGCTGGGTATCATTCACTCCGAAGTAGACATTAAATTGGTCGCGACAAAACACACACGCATCGGAGTTATCATCTCCAGGGTATGGCGTGCTCATCGCCAGCACATGCATAGCGGGCCAATGTGCCAACGAATCTCCCATTCCACGCCGGCTATGATCAGGCCCGTCCGTTCTGAAAGTATCTATCCTGAACTCGCACGAGCCCAACTATAGCTGGTCAACACGTTCGTGCTGCCGGCCAGATTTCTCAACCGCTCGGCATGTTAGCGGCTTACCCGCATGCATAAACTACTCACGGCGCCGGGCGGCCGTCCATTCCCCCCTCAGGGATCGTCCTGGAGTATGGGCACGTGTTCACGAAGCGACCCGGCCCTTTAATCAAGAAACACCAGCGATTCTCCACCGCATGGGCATGCACCTCCTTTGTGAGCCTGAGCTTCAGTTCACTGGTGGGTTGCTTACCAGCTCGGGCGCACCCACCGCGCGTTGCGCGCGACTTTTCTCGCTTCGTGGCCCGGACAGAGGGCTTTCCGGTGTCTGACTAATATCTCGCATTTTTAGACGTCGCCGCCCGCTCCACTAGTGTGGTGACGCGCCCGAGCTCATTAGTTCGTGACCCTCTCCTCGCGGTTTGCAATACCCGCTTAGCAATCGAACGCAGCTCTCGTCCCCGGGTACGCAGCCCGTTTCCCCATCCACGGAGTGAGTAGTTTCAATTGCTTCTGCAGTGGCCAGCCGCTCTCACCTGATTGAGCGAGGACTTCTCAGGGTTGAGCTTATCCTTGCAGAGATCCGACTGCATCCAATATTGGAAACAGCTCCACCACTTGGTTACTTTTTTCCTTTCGCTAACATCGCCTACTGGTTTCCAGGGTTCGTGTAACTCCGACATATGTCTACGTACTACGGCGCGTCCCCTTTGTAGGTATTCGCCCAACTTCTACTGCTGTTGCTTTCTAAAGTTAACTGGGAAGCAATTGTTGAACAGACCCAGGGAGAGCCCGTGCATATCCAAATTGTATGCACCCTTGGCTACCTCACAGATGTAGAACTCGTGGGCCTTACCAGTCAAGGAGTGCGACGGCACGAAAAATCGCATTTTCACCTTGGCGCAACAGGTCTCTGCGAAGGCTGGCCCTCAGTCAAAAAACCGCTGGTATACCCGCGAACCTCGCCGGCGTAGCACGATGATGACATTGTAGAGCCTGAGGAAACCTAGTTATTGTCGTACGACGACTCGGCTTCACTGCTCCTCGAAAGCGGACTCGATCCCTCAGATCTCTCTGAGGTCTGGATCGTACCATGTTTCTTGCCCACTCTATATAATGCTTTTCCTAGGTGGCCCGTTGGGGCTATTTGTTGCGCGGATTCAATCATCCCAAGTTCCCGACTTTCTAAGTATGTTCCCATTGGTTTACAGTGTTTTCGCGATCATGTGGTCCATTGGGTTATCCCCCACTTCCGAGACGCTAAAGGCGTCCTTAGCTATTTAGGCAGCCTCGGACACGCTGACAGCCTCAGCTAGCCGCAAAATCCCATCATTTGTTACCGGACATTAATATCATGTCGGATTTCGTTTGCGCACTAACTTCATCCCGGGTTCACCCGTCTCGGAGGAAATATACGCGGACTCGCAGGTCGGTGGGAGGTTCTCTTTGTCTGCTTCTTTGAGTCGTCGCTCATTCTACTCTTATAAAACCGCTCGTTGTGATTCGACATTGAGCTCTCGTTCGCTAAGTGGAACATCTCCCTAAATTTCGGTATCAACCCCTTTTTCTTATCTCGAGAGCGCCTTTTTTTCTATACGCCTATGGAATAGTAGCCTATCTTCTACGGAGAAGCTATTCCCCGCCGCACGTGGGGTACGCGCAATCTCACCTTCGCTGTCAGATCTGTTATCGTTCGATGGAGTGGCACCTTATTGTGACTCTCATCGCTTTTTTTAGTTCGAACCACTATCCACGGACCCTCCCGGTTTGTAATCATACTCAGATCTGGGGCAGCCAAAAATTTACAATGATCCTGGGTGGTAGGGTACTGATAGTGACTGGTTGTTACGAGGTTCTCGGCTAGGTCCACTCACGGATAGGCTCTCCGGGGTTAAAGGGACAACCTGTCCCATTCTACTAGCAGCTGTCGGGGGTAGTACATACGTCGTGACAATCTTCATCAAGATCGTCGTCAGATCTGTATCGCTTCTCGCCACAAGAGTGGTTGGGCTATGCGATCTTACCGCCACGACTTCGCGATAGGATTGCTTTGCAATAGCCGGCGGTTGTCCTCGCTTTTCGTCTTGCGGCGCGGACGCAGGAGACAGAGGAGGTACCGAAGAGTCCCGTTATGCCCTTCTACACCCTGGATCCTGGGTTTCAAATTTGCGGTTTTGTTTCAGAGTGTGTATCGATGCATGCATAGATAAGATTTTGGATAAGAAATACGCTGGGATCAAACTTGAATTAAGTTCGTTGACGAGCAAACCTTGGGTCCCGTCGCGGTTGGCCAACCCTGTCTAGCTCCGTCCGATCGTCGGCGGTTTGAGAAAACGAGGACTTGGCGGGTCAAATGGCAGGTCGAAAAGTATGCGACGCTGGGCTCCCGAAAGAGTTATAGATTCACGCGAAGAAGTCTCACACTCAGGCTGGGGGATCCGTACGAATAGCTGGTACAGTACTTTAGTACCCCACGGTTGCCCTTAGCTACGCCTTCGTTCCTGCCAGCCAACTTGCCGTCGTGATGTGTCGATTGATGAGTGGAGTCAGAGCCATCGCCACTCGGTAGAGGTAAAATGCACAAAGGGACATTAAACACACACGTCAACGACTCTGAGGTCCTGATGTCACAACGTCACTTCGCAGGAGTAAACAACTTGAAGTCGAGGCAACATCACTGACTGTTTCATGCAGATATCTCGATCGTCGAGTCTCCAATTTTGGAACGGGATAGAGAGCACAGTTTGCTGAAGCAGGTAAGTTCGGTTTGACCTGGGAAGCTGCAACCTTGATTGTAACCAGACCAGCTCAGTGGTGTCGCGAGTCAGACTATCTCCCCACGGCCGCAGGCTTTTTTAAAAAAGAGTCAAAGGGATCTAGTCGTTCCTTCTTCCACTATGAGCCCTGAGTCCGCTTCGTTGTGGTAGTCGTGCGGGTTGAACGTGAAGGCGACTTATCTCTTCTAGACTAATACTCGGCGGGGAATTACTAATATAATACATGTTGAAATCTATGTGGATATCCAGTTTACCGGTCAAGAATGGGTTGACGAACTAAGACAAGATTCAGACTCAATGGAACATTGCAGGCAAGAGTGTCCGATATGATTTGGCTAAGTGTTATCGCGAATTACACGTCCCTCCCATACTGATTCTAGGGATTAGTAGAGCGACATAAATATATTATATGATTAACAAACTTTAGTACTTTAGTCTCGAAACAGAGAACCAAGTACAGGTTAAACATCAGAATTAGCCTTTGAACTAAATTTTGATGATTAATTTCACGTTCAGACTCACATTTAGCTCAGTCCTGGATATTGCTAGCTTGGCTTGTGTGAGTTGGCTTCCCGTAACAAATAGGCTCATTCACGTCAAATCGAATACTAGCCAGAATATTGGCTTCTCTCCGAATTCCCGCATCATTACTGTTCAGACGGTGGTTTCTCAGGAGCGCGGGTATCGTATTTCTGATCGGGTAAACGTCACATTTGATTTGTCCTGCTGTGCAGACATTATCGATCAAAATCGCTGATCTAAGCGAACAAGGATTTCCGGGGGCCGGCATCACCAACAAACGTTCGCCCAGCAATGTTGGGATTGGATCGCGGCGAACGACTCAACTCAGACTTTGTACAGCTGCCACCCTGCTGTGTACAGAACAAACAAGCTTGGTTATGTACCTGAATTCTACTAGATTTCGACGTTTCCTTTTACAAACATACGTCCATATATGACTGGCAGGACCAAATTATCATGGTTCACATCTCAGCGCCTCTCCACCCCCATATCCATTTCTCTCTCCTGGCCACTGAATTGCGCTAGCGATGTTCAATGATTCCGTCAGCTTCAATGGTGGTACTCGTGTCGAGGTTCTGATTCAAGATTTCGACTCTTGTTGTTATATTAATACTAAAGATAGGTCATCGCCGTCCTCGCGAATTGCGGGAGAGACACCGACAGGGCCCGCCGGGCCCTGGTGACATGGATTCGACACAAGCAAGAGAAAGGTCGTAACACAGAGCACATCTTGGTCAAACTACGAGACATCGAATCAAAGGCCCGTCACTATTTGTTAGCTTGAACCAAGATTACAGCTGATGTCCTCCAAGTTCATCAGGGATACATCCTTGCACAGTGCTTTCCGTGATGCCAGGGCCGAAACAGAACTTCCTAGGGCTCCAGATCTTCCACTCCCTTCTTTTGTCAAAAGAAGGTCGGAGGGACGGATGTCCGAAGTTGTAGCTTCACCTAACAGTGCAGGACCCAGCTGGGTTTCTTCCCCGTTCGTTGGGCTTCCCATGGACTCGACGCAACAGACCAGCCCGCCAGTCTCTCCTTTGCACCTTTCGCGGGACTCCTCGCACGTATTGGAAATCCGCCCTGAGAATCCCAACACAAGTCGACGGATATCACTTCCTCGAGGTGTTCCACATGTTCCACAGCCTCGTTCACCACGAATCCAAATCCCTCGCCACAGGTCACTACAACCAGCCCCCAGTTCACCAATCACGTCTTCCCCGGAGGACTCAGGGTTCCATCTCAGACATCACCACATGTCTCACCCGGTAAGACCGTCTTCTCAATCCACCAACCAGACATCTCCATCCTTGGCCAGTCCTGCAAAGTCGCCATCGTCACCAATCTCCTCTCGTGATCGAAATTCGGAACGTGGTTTGTCCCGTGGCCTTGTTCCCCCAGTTCCTCTACCACCGATAGAAATCCCCCGTTCTGGGTCGCAACGAAGCTTCCCTCATTCGCCACGGACTTGTTCCTCGGACGAGTCAGATTTACATCCTCGATGTCATAATATAGCTCAGCGAAGAAGATCTACGTCGTCAGGTCACCACCGAGTAACGCCACCAAGGACCAGTCCTCCGGATGTACCCTTGCCACCCATCCCCTCTGATGGACAAGACTCGGACTCGAATAGCGGCATACCCAAGCAAAGTATGCCCACTGAGCGGCCTGCCACGCCCGTCCAATGCACTATTTTGCATCCATCCACTCCTGCACGCCCACTGCCGATTCAGCCCGTCCCTAGTCCTGTTCCAGGTTCGGATGAGTCGGGGAACACCGACGCGATCGGCGGAAACTCGTTACGACAACATTGGCTGGGATCGACTGGAGAACTTCCATCGGATGACGTCGTTCGACAGGATAGCCCGGTATACGTGTTCCATGACGATCACGCAAGCCAAACTGGTATTGGCGCTCCTCCTCCATACGTTGATCAATTTGATACTTATTCTGCTCCTGACATGCCAACAATCGGCGAAGCGCTCGACAGAGCTGTCAATGTATGCGGGGGTTCCCCGGAGGTTCGAGTCGAGGTCTCCAGATGCATCGGGTTTCACCGTGGGTATGAGCCACCGTATTGGCAAACCCGCCTCCAGGCTTGTGGGCTGAATGCAGAAGCAGCTAAATACCTGGTGGATGAGATGTCTAATCATGTAGACTGGGCCGCATCATTCGGGAGAGCGATTTGATGTTGATATCCATGTATTTGCGACGATCCTTTATTTTTCCTGGGATTCGTATTTGGCTATGTACGTGTTCGAAGTGTAGACAACTATTATCTGTGATGCGCCGACTCCAGTCATATACAGTACGTGCTGTTCTTGGTTTTGTGTAGTCTTCCCTTGTTATTTCTCCTGTTACTACTCACTGTGCGTCCATCGCTATCATGACTGTTTCTCAGGAGATTACAGTGGTCCTGCATAGTCCGGACAAGTTGACCCTATTTACTGGTCCTCACCAGGTTCTCGGGTCATTCCGGGCTATTGTACACCCAATTGAAACCGAAACTTTGCACCCATGTCGCATGATTTCCGCTCACCCGGCCATTCAGTACACGGTGAATATTTCCCCAGGGATTACACACCTGCAGGTCGCACGTGAGAAACTCGGTGTAGGGGAGACCTCTCACCAACTCCTTGAATTTGTTCACACACTAGTTATACAAGCAAAGTTCAATCTGTCCGATTATGTCCTTCTGTTCAACGGTTTTTTTTCCTACACAGGGCCTGGCTAAGACCCGACACAGGGTGAGCGAGGGAAAAAGGGGCGAAAGAACAAGGGAAAGTCCTTGCCCTTCAACACGACATTTGTGTACTGTCCTCACGGCGGATCCGAAGGTAGCCCTGTAATTCTACCACTTTCCCTCTTCCCATGCTTGTCAACCTGACTTGTTTACTTTATCAGGCATCATCATCCGTGTCAGTGTTAATCTAAGCATGAAGTCTAATTGGCCTCACTATTGATTACTAATTCTAACTTTAGTTTGCCTCCAGTACACTGGAGCTGTGTGGCGCTCCTTCGACTTTGTCGATTTGGTCCAGGCGCCTAGTGAATATATGGTCGAACCTATATACACCTACTACCTATCAGCAACCAGTCATGGCCAGTTCCCGACCACCCAGGAACGTTGTGACGACCCCAGTTACGTCGTACCAGTGTTATCCCACTTATGTGAAGGCTCTTTTTCGCCCTCACCCCTAACTATCCCCCAATATTAGCTCCGGACTCATCAAGGATCTCCTCTATCGTGAGACCTGACCGGATGGAACTAACCGTGTGTAATCTGCCATCATTGTTAATGCGGGGACTCTTGGTAAGCTTTACAAACGCCGGCGCATCGGCACCCCACATCGTCTGAAAGGTCCGATATGACCCGTCATATACCATCCTTCTGGTTACTGTGATCAGTGTCGAGCTGCCGAGATCAGCATTGGCTGCAACACCCCATCGGATTCCATCCATAGTACTCATTTCCCACGTGGTCCGAACTAAAGGCCCCCGGATGCAGTGTGACAAGTGTTCTCAAGTTCTGCTTCATATATGCTCCGCCTCATCTTGGCGTCCAATCGATTGTACCTTGCGGGGCGGCATGACCGCAGCACAGCCCACATGCATGATTGTACGTACGGACTCGTGGGCGAGGCTCCGCCACCTGCGGAAGGAACGTTCGAGGTACGCGCGGCAGGGCTGAGCACAGACTGGACTGTATGTACGTTCTCATCGAGTGTTCTTTCGAAGCATCTAGATAATCCCGCTGATGGGCTGCAACGTTGCCTATTTCGTGTGGTGCGTGTAAACGGCCACTCGCTCCGGCATTTGAATTTGGTTGGCTGAGGTATTATGCGGAGGCCCCATGAGCAGACATGCGGTCATTAATTTCTTTCTAAGGCTGTTATCCCACAAGGAGGGTCTCAACGTTTACGATGGTCGAGAACGTGCGAGTTAAGGTGAGCCCGTGAGAACTTTATATTCACATTCCTCAAGCTATGTAGTAGTTCACCATTTAAATATATTACATTTACTATTGAGGCTAATTCCATTGAATGCGATTCGACGCGCAGCGTCCGAAACTAACTATTAATATGTACTTATCTATTTTCCAGTGCTTTATCAATGAGAGACAGGGGTCACCTAAATGTGAAAAAACAGCGGATCCGCGTGGTCTTCGGGGACATCATCCAGATAACTCCTCGAGCACGGACCGGAGAATTGCCGAGCGCTAAACTTGGAAACATCTTCTTAATCTTCGCAGTCATCCAGTTTGCGTTTCTTCCCCTGCGGGTGGCTGGGGTCATTCGGAGGCGGATGACACTCCCCTATGTGCACGTACTGAGATGTACAAGGGCCGTCGTC
Organism: Boletus subgraveolens; assembly: GCA_038092555.1. Lineage (NCBI taxonomy): Eukaryota > Fungi > Basidiomycota > Agaricomycetes > Boletales > Boletaceae > Boletus > Boletus subgraveolens. Next base: position 10,971 of record JBBPQP010000066.1, read on the forward strand.
GCCAGTAGCAGTACTATTAGCAGCGCCATACGGCCGTGCACCGGAGGTCGTGCCTACCGCGTCCCTAAGCGTATCGACCAGAGTTGGGTGCGCCGCAGGGGGGTTGACTATGGCAGATGCCACTGCATTGCTTGCGCCCACTGGATGTGCCGTTGGCAGAGCTCTGGTGCCGTCAAGCGTACCTTCGGGAATCTCCGCTCTCAGCACCGGTGACCCGTTCCCACGTTCGCGTCCGCGACCACGCCCCTTGCGAGGACTTCGTCGGGAGCCTCCGGAGCGTGAAGCACCATGCCCCCTATTCGTAGTCCCCAAGGCGTCCGCCGAACTGTTTGTGTTACTTAAGGTCGACTCTGATTCGTCTGTCGGGGGAACTGTCGAAGCTGGTAAACTCAACCCAGGGGTGATGATCTTCAGGCGAGACAATGAGTGGACGGCGAGGTTCGATCCTGAGACACCAGTATCTTTCGAACTACCTGCTGAGGCAGAGGGACTGGTTTTTGACTTGGAGCTATCATCCGATCGTGAGTGCGTATTTCCGGGTGTTGACGATGAGGCAGGTAAGATCGGGGGTAGTCCGAGGTTTGACGGCCGTGTGGGACGATGTTTCGTGAGCCCGGAAGTCGTTTTGGGCGGTGCAGGTGCCGCCACACGGGGCTGACCCTGCGATTGGAGAGGTGTCTCTGGGGCCGTACGTTTGGAAGAGGGTTGTGCGGGACTCTTCTTTTGACGCGTAGCCGGGCCGGAGCCGTTCGTAGCCCGTTCGTCTTTTACCCGCGAAGTATTTTTGCCCTTATTTCGTCTCCCGTTCGCGTTTGTCTGGGCTTGCTCAGAAGCCGCTTGGGCACGCTTCGTGGGCTTCACTTGACGGCCAGAGTTTGTTGTCACCGGTTTTGAGGTGGATCGCACCTCCACAGCACGGATCGGAAGGGCTTCGGGGACGTGTCAGTCTACAGTGCAAGTATGAAAGTTGGCCGCCCACGTTCTCTGATCTGTGAACTCGTGTCAACGTAAAAAGGTAGATCTTGGCTCATCTTGAAGTCTATTCAAATCTTGAGCAAAATTCGACCTTTCCCGAGATCACATCCAAGGACTAACCAAAACCGAACGCGAAATCTTCAACACCCAGACTGCTTCTGCTGCAAAAGCGCATGTTCTCAAGAGCAAACTCGACTAACCGGTCGATCAGCTGGACTTGGCCCTCGTAGAAATTGTTCATCACTATCGTCAGTAACTGGTATGACGATGTGAGAATTCATTGATTAACAGCAACGAGTGACGTTGTCAAACATACGGTTGAAACGTCATCGTCCACGAGTTGTGTACCATGTCGGGATCGAAAATACTCTTTCGCCCAGTGGTCGATATCCACAAAGTTTTCTATAAGTTGAGGACCGAGTTGCCGGGAACGCTCAGTACAAGCCCCTCGATCGCGATTGACGAGCAGCTGGATTGCACCAAGAATAAACCGGGGTGGTTCATCTACCTAAGACACGTCAGACGAGGTGTGTGTAAGAGGTTCACGGCATACGTACTGAAACCTCAAGCCTGCGCCCCAGCGGCAACGACGTCTGGCGGTCGGCGTAATCTTGCAGAATCGGTCTGTTATGGATAACCCAGTCCTCGACAGACTACAACGATGCGAGTTCAAACAAGACTCACCAACCGAGGACATGAAAAACTCACGTTGTGAATGCTGTCAAGATGGAACTGGGGGCTTGGGGATCTGACCCAGCGACCGCCATGCACATCATCGCCCTTCCGAGCTTTCCACTTTCCTTTCTGCGCAGCAGAATATCGCGGCAAAACATCTCCTGAAACACTCGACTCTTCATCCACCCCGTGAGATTCGCCTTCTCCGTCTAATGAAGATCGAGAGGAAGAAAGATCACCAACTGCTTGCAACAAAGCGGGAACGATCGTAGACGGGATCCTCTGCGTATACTTGTTGACGCCGACTTCATGCCACGGAAACTCATCCCGCAGAGTGGCAGAGGACGCGTTCTCAAACTTGCCACAGTCGAAAAACCCGCCTAGCATAGTCACTTCAGAGCCTTCGGACGGCTGATGGGAGGTAGATCTGGTGGCAGGCCATGTCAGCGCGTGATTTGGACCTGGGGTAAACCTAAATTCAGAGCTAGTATCGTGCTCGTGAAAGCTCGATAGTGGCGTATTCGAGTTGGAATTGTGGTGATTTCGGTATTCTGCTCTCCTCGCCGAGTGATCAATATCGGCGAGGGACGACATAGTGTGGAATCAAGGTGAGCGTTTGTGGTGTGAGCACATATCCACTCAGGAGTGATATATGTCGAGGAGTGGCTCCATCAAAGCACAAAGCTCTTGTGCTAGGGTGACTGGTTGCTTTGTTCCACAAAACCTAATTTGGTGGTTTATATTTTGGGCTCGGAAAAAGCCTGACGGACTTCCTGGCAGGCGGCGTTGTAGCATTGATGGTGTTCAAGTTGTTGGATGAAAATAGTTGAAACGTTGTAACTCGAACATCGATGTGAAGTTCCCACGAAGTTCTTCAGGATGATGCATTTCATCGGGTTCTAGGTTTCCATTCTCAAAACCAGTATGAATCTCGTACAATGGTTGTTACTACCAGATCACCATCATCTAGAAGATCTGCTAGGGAGCGTCATCTTTCACCTTACCTGTCTCATACTTCTTGACCTCCTTTGTTGCAGCGTGCTGATCCTCCTTGAAAGCTTCTACATACCTTCGGACTATCCAGATACCTGACGACATTATCCACCTGCCATTTCTTGAAGCTGAACCCAACCCCTTCATGAGGATACTCCTTGTCGTTGGTTTGATCCTTGTGGTACTTGATCCGGATGAAATCTGAATCGACGGTGTCTGGGTCGAGAGCCAAAGAGACCAAGGCGTTAATGGTCGCCTTTATTGGGATCCATCTGAACGTCCAAGACTTGGCAGTGTTAGTCTCAGTCATCACGATGGTCTGAAATTCAGGGCCGTACCTGCTCGTTCTTGAATTGAATGAGATCTCGGTCGTTCCTGATAACTTCGTACCCTTCATTCTTGCTTTCCTTGAAGAGCTTGGGGAGGGCGAACCATTGGGCTGCCATCTTGTATCGATTGTTTGCGTAGGCAAACTGATCATCGTAGACGCAGTCAGGGGAATAGCGTTTGACACGTTCGATGCTGGGCTGACAGCTATAGAGCGCGATGATATCGTCTACGAGACGCCGGCGAGTTGGGGAAAGCTCGATGCTCTTGGAGGGGTTTGGATGATAGTCTGCGGTCGTGGAGGTCTGGCGAGGTTCAAATTTCTCTCCTGGGATGGAGGACATGCTGATAAAGGAACTAATAAACCAGCGCAACACAGGGGCAGCGACCGTAGAACAACGGAGAAAGAAAATCAATGCTGATCTGGAAAAATGCCTGCCTTTTATATGTTTTTAGGCTACTGAAGTTGACTTGGACTCGTCTGGAATCCTCCTAGCTCCCGGTTGTGAGGCCATAGAAGTTGCCAAACCACGACACTTGCCGAATTTGGACTCGTAAAAATGGTGCTCTGATCGCGTCGGAAAATACCAACACCTTCGCTTAGGTACGCATTGCAGAGGCGCTACTGTTTACAGTTAGTCACCTCCTCCTTCCCTGTCATTAGTCTGCATAAGCCTGCTCAAATTGACCTCCAGGCCACCAAAGCCCATTGCAAGATTTTATTGTTTGTCTAACTCCAAGCCCTGCCGATCATGCATTGCGTGAGGAGTTGGATATGGGTCTTGACTATGAAGGCCAGAAATGTTCGGTCTCCGTTGTCTATCCACATTTTGTGTTTGCAGAGTTGTTTTTTTCCTCTACAAAGTGAGATGAATCATGATTACGCATTTTTTCCGAAATTTTAAGTGATTTTTGGGGGGTACGGTCGAACTCTTGGATGTCGCCCATCATGTAACCCGTATTTTTGCAGAATTGGCCCCATGCAATGATATCATGTCATAGTCTATATCAATTATGTACATCACTGGCACTCCAAGCGACTGTGGCGGCCGGGAGAATTCGATCGTCTAACTTGCGGGGCTTGGTCGCCCACGTCGTACTGCCTAAGCCTAGCCAGAAGCTTTTCACTCTTAAGTGCTTTGGCTTCAAATTGGAATTCAACATCATTTGGCTTCAATGTCGCTTTCAGTGCCTATACCACTATGTATAAATTGAAATACTGTGTAGGGCTGATGTTAGCCTGTGATTTCCCCACGTCCTTGTGCACTGGTATTTTTACGTGTATTCCGATCAACGGTGCGGCACGGCCTCGGTGTCACGTTGCCCCTCTAGCGACAGACGTTATCTTCTAGAATGGAGTGCACGTTAACCAAACTCAACGGCTCAGCTGGGCGGTATTCGCTCTTGCTTTCAACACAGATTGAGTTGTATCATTAGCTCTAGTCCTCATGTACTAATTTTCATCGTTCATAGGTAATCACCAAGGCAGTTCTTGTCACTTTGACAACCGCGCTGCGCAGTCACCGTCATTATCCGATGATGGCTCCCTCATCCGGCGCTTGTTTCAATATCAATTAGTGTGGTACAGCCATTATGCGAGACTCAACTTAAGGAAGGGCCACAGCTGCGTTTCGTCTTCAGCCCCCTTCTCCATCAGTCTCCCTCCGCCTATCAGTTCTCAGAAAATCTCTCTCCCTCCTAGTGATCATATCCGGTGCAGGCCACCCTTTCTGAAAAGTTCATCATCATGTTCGAACGATTCTCTTTTTCCCTTTCCCGCATATTTCGCCTTCGGAGTCGTCGCGGAACCAAGGCGAACGTTGGTTCAGCGCGAGTCGCGCAACGCCCCACTTCTGCACCGCTTCCATCCAAGATCCGTCGTCCCGACGTATCGCAGCTCAAGCCGATCGACACAACTCTCACCCCATCCACCACGCGACCGCGCTCCTTCTTCATTCCCTCCTTCTTGAGTCCTATCACCCAGTCGCCAAACACCGCATCTCCCGGCGTAAGCCCTATCCCAGACACACTTGCGCCCATCCTTATCATCGGACGGGATCCAGCACAGCCAATCCTCCCATCTCCGCCGGCACCCGCTCTCCCGGATGATGTCGGATCACAGACACACGTGGATCCCCCGGTGTTAACACATCTCAATACACGCCGTGTCTCCTTCCAGTTATCCACTGCATGTGCGGATGAACCCCCGGATTCACCGCTCTCCACATGCTCCACCCTCATCCCCGACGTAGAGGCGGACGCGGGGACGGGGATTAGACCAGCAATCCCGCCGGAACAATCCCACGCTTCTGAGGCACCCGGTTCTGATTCGGTCCCGGTTGCCTCAGTTGAACCGGACGCCGGGCTGGACGATGCGGTGCGTTACGGCTCAGGAAGGGCCCGCCCTGTATCGCTCTTCAGCCCACAGCCTGTGCGAGTAGACGTGAGCCGGTTTTCCTTGCCCGTCACGCCGACTACGGCAACAATGACGGCCGGCACGAACGCGAGCGATAGTAGGAGAGGGAGCAAGCGAATATCGCTGATTCCTTGGAGATCTGGTTCGGGCTCGGACCGTCCGGTCAGGAAGGAAAAGAGAATGTCTGCATGGAGTAGGGAGCTGAGTAAACCAGAAACGCAGGAGGTACTGAGAGCGTTGGCGTTGAGAACGTTTTAGATCAGAAATGCGGGGTTTACGGTGGCCAGTGCGCATTGTTCGTGAGGCGAACGAGGCACTTGGAGAAGTCGCGCTTTGGTTCGTTCACCAGTCACATTAGGTATGAGTTATCTTTCCATTCCTTTCTACTTGCTGCTCGACATTAAGGTAGAGCACGCCTTAATGATTTATCAACAAAATTATATATTTAGGGGCCACTGTATCTATATATGTACACCCTTAAGTTATACTATGGAAACGTGTGCTGTGGTTTAAAGTGCAACGCGAGAATGTACTTCAGTCTGCATGGATTGAGGCAGAAATCTGAATAGATCTCTTCCCGCATTTCTGTCGAGTGCTTACCGATACCAGGCCGGTCTTCCGATTACCGACTCTGAGAATAAGAGGGCAGCATCTGTGCAATACGATGAATCTTCAGTGAACACGATGGCAGTTAACAGGCTGGATATCGATAGGAGTGAGAGCACTATGTACTTCGAACGATGCCGGATTAGAAAGGTTAAGTATGTTGTCGAAGAAAGTCGTGCATGGATGTCCATAATTAATACTCTGCTTTGTATCGAATGCTGTGGATCCTGTATCAACATTCACCACTATCTCCATAAATATAAACCATAGCTATAGGATGTACGGTATAAAATCAGGAAGGCTACCAGATTACAGGCGCAGGTAACCTCATCCGAAATGGGGTATTCTGACCCGGCGTCCGTCGTAGAATCTCGTTGTCATAAATCGTCAAAGCGTATCCGGACTTTTTGGTCTGCTGCATCAGTGAGGGGAATTGGCCGAGAACCCGGTGAGAACCAGTCGGGACCAACCCCGATCATTCAGGACCACCGTAAACTCCTCGGAAAGGCTGCGGGTTGAAGAGGCAGCCATTGCATGCGTGTTATCACCGCGCATAACGACTTGCATTCCGTATCCTTTCTCCAAAATGCCAGAAAATCCAGGGGCTAAGACACCGGGGAATCAGTCGAGGATATCATCCAAGAAAAGGAAAAACTTACGCGGGACAACCGATGACGATAGCTATCACAGCGAGTACCGTGTTCCCTTTGCCAAATCCTAGCACAGAGTACATCGCAGGCGCGAACAGAGGAAATCCACAGCCTGCCAATGAACGCAGACAAGCTACTGCCGCCATCGCTGTACCGACATAGATAAATAAGTAACATAATGCCCATGTATTGCGTGAGAACGCACCAGACGCAGCGTGGAGGGTAAAAGCATCAATGACATACGTCTGAATACATTGAAAATTAAGAATGATACCCGCACCAATGAGCGCGATACCCTATGTTCATTGTGCGCCAAAATTGAGTCGAATCACTTATTTGGGAACTCTGAGCACTTACAATATCCGGCACTATCCAATGCACGTGCGCCTGAGCAGTCCATCCTGTAATCAGCAACCCTATTGGAAGCGCCAAGGTGCCAATAAACATCGCGGCTATCACCGAAGGCATGAGCATTCGCTAATCCAGGATGAATAGGAAAGGGGCACGAACGAAGTCTAAATTCGGGTTTGCCAACACCTCCATTTTTATCTTTGAGATATCCATAGACCTTGTCCAATGTTCTCGCATTTATTTGCGAGGCACCTGTCAGGCCAACTCCAAGAGCGATGTAGTGTAAACCGGCTATGCCAACAGATTGTTGGTAAATTCCCTCGAAGATGGAAGGCATAGTCGTCAAAAAGACTACAATAGATAAGAAGATGCTAAATGTTGAGCACCCTTTAACCACTCACGGTACATCAGTCCATAGAGGTACGCCATGTACACACCAAGCAACTGGATGATGGGTTCTTGAGCAAAGAGTGCAAATGGCCGTATCAATGATTTAGTCACGACCACTTGCCAGCTGAAAGTCATCAGTCGGGATAATACGATTCCTCGAATTACATATCATACTCACGAACGATCTTGTTTCCCATCAAATATTGTTCGTACTTCTCTGCGAGGGGCTTTCTCCACATCCATCGACCTCCTGATCTTCTCTGCCTTCCTCTCCAAGAGTAAAGGCGGGTAGGCTAAGGGAGGTATCATAAATGATGCACAACAGAACCACCGACTATCTGAACTGACTTTCTTGAAGATAGATCAAGCCCAACACCTGGATAGCTGCATCCACGATGGTCGTTGACCAAAACTGGAGAAGCAACAGATTATCGGACCGAGAAAAGTCACCAAAAGAGTAAACATACCACCCATCTCCACGTTGAACGCTCTGCAATCCTACAGACACAGTATCAGACAGTTGGTGTGATTAAGTATAAGTGGAAATTTACCAAGCCCCCGTGATGGGACCAACTACAGGACCAAGTAGTGGTGCTAGGGAATACAGAGCGACTGCTTGACCACGTTCCTCTGTACGCCAACAATCGCCGAGGACACCACCACCGATCTGGAGTCACAAGGTTAATTGCATAAGTGACACTCGCACTGAATTGCATACCGCGAGAGGAGCACTACCTCCTAGTCCGGCAAGGAAGCGGAAACCAAGCAATTGGGATTCATTTTGTGCGAAGCCACATGCAAGATTCCATACTAGATAATAGTGAGTCCTGAACAGATGATCGAGGTCACAATTACACACCGAGGTACCATAGATTTGCAAGTTGGAGCACTCGGGACCGTCCATAAATTTCGCTCAAAGGACCGAGAAACAGAGGACCAACGGCTAGCCATTTCGGTCAGATACACATCCAACACGTTGAAAGAAATTCGAATCACCATAGGCAAGCACAAAGATTGAGGTGGTAAACGCGATAACTACACTGCTATGGATCCCTAATTGGGCAGCCACTTGATCGGTGGCGGGAGCGATCATAGAAGAGGACACGGGGCTGATGAAAGTAAACCCCGAAATAATGGCAGTCGCAGCCCACTTTTGCTTGAAGCTCCAGCTTGAAAGAATTACGTGAGGACCGATAAATGGGAAAGTGTACTATCGAACTTACTTCTTCGGATTATTGGGGTCGTCTGGACCATCCCAATCGACCACAAGCACGGTGTTGTCTTCTCCATCTTGTAGTGCTTTTCCATGTGAACTGATAGGCTCGGGGGTATCTTGCGATATGTCTAGCGAATGATTTCCATGCAATGTCGTGCTTGGGGAGACCTCTTCATGCCGTTCCAAAGTGTTCACGGTAAACAGGCGGTCGCGGATATTATTCAGCGCATCCATGGGATGGTACGTCTAGGAGAGAGAAGTACAGCGGGCTGACATTTCCGCCCTCACTGGTGCGGTCTATAAGTAGTTGCGCCTCGAGCGGTGAGCGTGACTCCTGCTATCGTGGGCCGCAATGCCGTGTGCATTGGAAATCTAAAGGCGTTTATTATCTCATGGCGCCTCCGCCAGCTAAGAGCTTTTCAATACCTATTACAATACTGAGATCCACCACTCACAGCGAAGAGTCAGAATTATCCCCGTTTGCTCGTCCGATTTCTCGTCCGAAGGCCGTTAGCTTCGGCAGGCTCAGTAATAACTGTCGGGTTTATCGGTCCCGGTCTCTATATGGCAGCCCAACAACTTATTTCGCCGTTTGATGACGATGAAGCCTTTACAAGAAGCTGTGCATAATAACGACCCAAATGTAATTCCTGTTGCGTCATGTCTTGATCGAGCTCAGGGGCAAAAATGCATGGCCAACGTGGGGATCGAACCCAAGACCTTCGCGTACCTCAGCCCCAGACCACCACGTGATGCCAAGTGACAATCGTAGAACCAAGTATTAGCACGACGCTCTAACCAACTGAGCTAGTCGGCCGTTGGGCGCATCAACAACATTGTGCATCACATGAGGCGCTGCGGGCAAGAATTCGCGTCTCCGGATGTGACATCATCGACTTGTGTTCACCCAGCACTGGCCACGCTGCCATCCAGTGCCAGGACACAAGGCTATCCATGATGTCTGCTGTGATGGTCGGCGATCCAAGCCATTGACTATTGACGCTGTGTAGGTGCGGCTTGTTAAATGTTTTGCGGTTTGGAGAAGGGATGTGTTAATTCTGTTATTTCCAGAAACGGCTTTCAAAGACCTGCTTGTCATTCTCTTAGAAATCAGCTACGAGGTCCATAGCTCCTCTTTGACTCACGACTGCCCGCTCATCTTCCTTCCTGTGCATGAATGCTCTGCCTTGGTGCCATGGAAATGGTTGGGCCACAGCTACCAGTAGTGTCGTCACCATCTCACCCAAACAAAAACGCTTCGTTTCATTTCTCTCACATGTCTTGGAATGTCCGTTAGGAACCACCGCTTTGTCCCTGTGGGTTGCAACCCAGCTCGCGCATCGCCTGTTCGGACCATCGGTAATCTGGGTTAACCGCTGATGTAAGATTTGTACAATGAACCCACGTGCTTTCTGTTTCCACAGACAACGCGACCATCAAGTGTTGAATCTGAGGGCGCTGAATAGTGAGCGCTGATCATTCATTCCAGTAGCTGAGGCTCTGAGTTACTCGGCGTTTGGAATGACCTGCCAACCCAATTCCACCTCTGATGTTAGCCAATACCAGTTTTTGGGAAACCCACAAGAACCCAGGTCCATGCTGACAATGTCACTGACGCGATCAGACGAGCCAGACAAAAATGGCCCAAGGTCGAGGGTTGAAGCTTGAAGCAGAGATGGGGAAAGATGTGCTGCCGAAGGTGAGACCGATTCTCTACCGACAGCTTGCCCCATAGACGGGTTGGGTCCCAGACTATTGAACCTGATTCCAGACAGCATTCAAACATTTCTCAACATAACATTTATTCGCACCACCCATCTGAGGGCCACAAAGCTGATGTATTATAATATACCAGACATCAAGGGGAAAACATTGATTAGTAGTATGCTACCATAGACATCCGGCCTCAGACGAAGCCAACTTTGCAGGAATGGTCAAGCAAGCTGAGCAAATCCGACTTGGGTATTACCGAAATCAAATTTCGTGTAGACATTTTGGAGGAACACGTCTCCGACAATCCAGAATGCTGTTTTAACAAACCGGAAGAAGAAAGCGCAATGAGCATGATGTTGACGTATAGCACAGCGAGCACGCAAAGCGAAATGAGACATCATAAACGTGAGACACTCACAAGCAGCAGTGTCATTGCCAATGATCCCACTGACACAGTCACTCGAACCAGAAGAGACCTGCCCAAGGTTGAGGATATCTTTGGAGATGGGGAAGGATGTACCCCCAAAAGTGAAACTAACGGAAGGAAAGGCATTGCACGGAACTATAGAGTGTCAATAAGGTGACAGAAATGAACAGCTGCAGACATACAAGTGTAATACCCTGCCCCTACCGTGCTCGCCGCACTGGTACCACCAAGCGCACTGTAGAAGGTTGCGACTGTCGAGGGATCACCGATAACGAGGGAAGTGCCAGTGTCAATGATGGAATTGATGTTGCTCAGAATTTTCTGGCCATTACCGATCACACTATCCATGTTGACTTCCCAGAAACCCTGGATAATCAATGTCACTGACGGTCAAGAACATGCCTAACCTATAGCTCACTTCTTGTGTTACAGGGGCATAACTGAAGCTGCCGGTGTACAATGCCGAGTTTGCGCCACCAAGATACAACTCCGCTCCAGAGGATGCGAGTTTAAACGAAAACACTGGTTCATCTGTCTGACCCTCAGAGACCAAACTCTCAAAGACGGGGCTAGCATTATAAGCAGATATGGACTGAAAACCCATTCCCATCAAACCGTCTGGAGGAAATTGATTTACGGCCAAGCCAGAAGAATACTGTGAGGCAACGCCGAGGGTTTGACCTTTCGCCTGCTCAGCCATCAGACACCATAATGTCGAGAACAAAAACTAAACATACCGAGAGCCCGGCGATGGTAACTGTATCGGAGAACAGTTCTCCCGAAACACTGTCACCATCTGAATACAAATGGCTGAAAGTCTGACCCAAGTCCCGAGAAGTTGAAGAAACGCTGGGATTGTAGGTGGTGTGGCCATTACAGCTTGAACTACATTTGGGCCCTGGCAAGAAGAGGTCACTGGATTCCGATTCAGTAGGTTCACTCGTGCTGGACTACAGAGATGTACCTTGAGCCTGTGTCGAAGTCCACTGTTAAAAAGAATGAGTCATGCATTCGCTGACAGTGCAAAAAAGCTCACCGGTGAAGGTATTGGCAGGAGTACCAACAGAAATGGGGCCGTACCACAGCTGACTGTTATCGTCGGTCAAGGGATCCGCACCCGTGGCGCGCCTCTGGATTCCCTCCAAGGCAGCAAGGTGCGAAATTCTCGAATTCTTCTGGAAATTGGTTAAACCACGAAGGACCTTACTGGTACATCTGGATGTTAGAGTTAATGCGAAGCGAAGGAAAAAATACGACGTACGCCTTCGTTGACGCAACATGAGAGTTGAGTGCTTCGCTACTGATCCCCTTGCCGGCATTCACCAACCTTGAGCGTTTGGTGATGGGGATGGCAATACCATTCCTTGACCCCACAGGCTGCGGCACTGCTGCAGTCAAAACAGCCAGTGTAACGATGGAAGTCGCGAGAGTGAAGCGCATACTGGACGAGCCTATGTTATACCGAAGAAAGGACAACCTGGACAAATGAACAACAACTTGCCCCAGCCTTTAAAGGGCTCAGAACCGAGATGAAGAACCATGTAGAGAGATCCCGAACAGCTCGTACTGGTAGTCATTTTAGTACGCCACTTAGCACACCACATCTGCCGAATTACCCTCGGCAAGGAAAGAGCCTCCAAGTCGAACCAGAGGGTATACCATATACACTCTCCGTTTGAAAGTGTCACCCTGCCATTCATTTCGGTCGCTCTACAGATTTGCAAGAACTTGAAGCCCCAGAGCGGGCAGTAAGTAGTGTTAACTCTGTTGAGGGACTGCTAGAACTTTGGTAAATTATTGCCGAGGACTGCGCAGCAACATTGTCACGTAATGTTTCTACCGAGTCTTCAAGTCTAGCAGGATTTGTGAGCTCAGATTGATTTTTCAGATAAGGGAATTACCTGATTTCTTACCATGGAAGTAAACAACAACACTTTGGGTGTGGTTCTCTGACTGGCAGATGCGACTGGCAGGTCACCTTACCAAGTAAGTACTCTGGTATATACCGTCCTCGATTAGTAAGATATCAACATGAGTAGACCATGACGCGTGACGCATTGGCCATTTTTGTACAAGTGACTCTTGGCACTGTATATGTCAAATGACATATAATGCCGAGAGTCACTTTTATGGCAGGTCAACTTTCACGGCTTGGCTGGCCGGACAGTAAGTGGTATATAGTTGGCCGACTGCGCTGATGAAAGGAGGGTGTACGACTGAGGTGGCCGTGACGACTCGCAGATGAACTGGATATCAAATCGCTGCCCACTGAGCCCACCCGTTGAACAATCCACCATTGAAATTACCAGGTATAATTTATTATAAACAAAGGAAAAAGACGAAAATTCTACGAGTCTATATTAATGTCATCACCACCGTATCTCCGACCAGAGTAATGGGGTGAATACAATACACGCCGTCCAAAACTAGAGGTTAATTTCGCGTCAGCCAAATGCAATGACCAATGATCAAAATGCTAAACAACAGACCACTTTCACACTCTTGATCAAGAGTAAGGGGTACTCCCAGACTGGTGGAGCTGCAAGCGCTTCGCTCTTCGGGTTGTTAACGGGCCGAGGGTGAGTAAACATGACCCATATCGAGTAGAACGCCACTTTGTAGAAGTGATAGAATAGTAGCGCCGGAGAAGGAGCGATGCTATGAATGATGGTTTGAATGAGGGCGATTTCCGAATAAAGGCTAAATGGCTTACCCAGAAAGGAGGGATACGGGACCACGGATACATTCGCCGCCGCATTCAAAGTATTTGAAGCAGCCGTTTTGAAGTACCACAAGGCATTCATCTATGCTGCAATGCGTCTCAATGTTGCACAAACTACCATGCGAATACATACCATCCGCGCCAAAGAGGTCGTACAGTGCGACACTGAGGATGTTTATCGTTGATGCCAACGGTTTACGAGCCCAGTGCCAGCGAGCAAGCGTGTCAGAGATCTGATCCCAATTGCTGTAATTCTCGATTTTGCCTAGCATCTGTGCCAATAGAACCACGTCGTTTAGAGCAACTGTCATTCCGCCACCAGTAAGGGGATGTCGCATATTCCAGGAATCACCGAGAAGGAAAACGCCTTCTTTAGTATATTTCCCGCCTTGTTTCACAGAAGGTAGGAATGAATTTGGCATGCGGCGCAAGCGATCTCTGTCTAGTGCTTCATGAACAGCCACACGTACGGATGCGGGAAGCTGAGGAACGACATTTGTAAGGATATGTCCCTAAAGGCATGTCAGCGAAGGGCATTGCACAAGAAAGGAATTCCTTACCTTGAGGTCCGACGGCAGTGGATGTTTTACATCTACCAACATGCGGGTATCGTGTTCTGATATCTGGTACAAGAGGACTGGTCCGTGGCCTTTAACGAGAGCAACCGTGCCATGTTGAGGTATTGGTAATCGTGCATTCTTGAGGATAGCACCAATGAAATAGCTTCGTGTTGACGACTGACAGGCAGACTTGCCCATAACTGCATTTCTAAAATTCGAGAAGCACCCGTCCGCAATGATGACCAAATCCGCAAAAAATGGTTCCTTTTCGTCCTTAGAGCCATCTCCCCCAGGAGATGAACGCGTAGCACGAACGCCCAGCACTCGTTTGGTGTGTTCGCATTCTATGAGTTCATTCACTGTAGCTTCGATCACGTCCACGTCTGGTGCGCGCTTGGCATACTCTCTCAAACGCATAATAAACCTGCCATGGTGAAAACTGCGACCCTGTCGCCCATCCGGATAAGGAATGTGGACCAAACGACTTGAATGTACGACGCAATAACCGTGCCCCGGAATAGAATCGATCCCCTCCAAGGCGCCCTCCATGCCAAGCTTCTGCAACGCAGCTACACCAGCAGGCTGCAACAGCTCGCCAACTATACGGTCCGGTTCGGAAAGGGAGCGTTCCAGGAGTGCGACACGAATGGGAGAACCGCGTAATTTTGAAGTTATAGTAGAGAGAGCGTGAGCGAGTGCTGAGCCTGCGACACCAGCACCAACGATGAGGATGTCGTAGTGGTTTGCATGCATTTTTTTTCTTGACGTTCGTTGTGAAGATGATGGTCGTCGAGGATCAAGGGATGGACTTTGAAATGAGCCGAACCTGTGATTCTGGCTGTGCGTAGTATGAGCCCACTTTCGTTGCTGACTCAGCAAGCTCACAAGCCTCAATAAAATTTTGCAGCGCTCAACGAGCCTGGTGTGCTGCTACATGGTAAATTTTGATTCACACTTGACTTGACAGAAAGTGCATCATTTTTATCAAGAAATCGGTTCGTGCGTGATTGGGCAAGTACTTTTTTTTCCCTGGGTACATTCTTCAGGGGCTTTCAAGTTTCCGCTTATGTGAAGTCTCGGTGTCGGCTCGGATTAGTTTTGAGTCAACCGTTACAAAGTGGCAGTCAAATAACTCAACCTCAGAGACTTGCAGTAAGTTGTAATCCAGATTGAACTGTTCAAGCAAAACTTCCGTGCCACGCTGTGCAGAGAATTCGAACCTGTTCGAAGCACACAACATGGCAGCACCACTGCTCACATTTCACAAGGAAATTCTGGAAGAGATACATGACCCGTCCACGAGCGACCTGCTCATCCTTGCCCGCGGGCTTGGGCTACGGCGAATAATATGTACGCTCATGAAGATTTACGACTCTCCGCAGAACTTGGTTCTCCTCGTAAATGCCACGCCGGAAGAAGAAGTTGCTATCGGCGAGGAGCTCGGTATTATGGGTTGTCGAAAGCCCGGTTTGCGTATCGTCGGTTATGAAATGGGTAAACGAGATAGGTTTGTCCTTGTTCCACCGACCCTCCGAAGGTGTAAGGTGTTCACATCTGTCAAGACAGGATCTATACAAGAAGGGCGGCCTTATTTCAGTAACGTCTCGGATATTAGTCGTCGATATGCTGCAGTCTGACATACCCACCGAACTCATCACTGGTATCATGGTCTTGCACGCCGAAAGGTGGGTTCTCATTCGTGTCCAGTGGCATAACTGTGAATGCGCCTCTTCAGAGTGACGGCGCTTGCCTTGGAAGCGTTTATTGTTCGACTGTATCGCGAAAAGAATACCGCTGGTTTCCTAAAGGCGTTTTCCGATCAACCCGAATTCATCACTAGCGGGATGTCACCCCTAAAAAACATCATGAAAGAGCTCCAGCTGCGGACGGTTCATATTTATCCCCGGTCAGTCACCCGAACGAGAAGGAAGTTACCTTCTGATTCTGAGCTATTAGATTCCACCAGTCCATTAAAGATACGCTCGAGAATCGCAAAGCTGATGTCGTCGAGTTGTACCAAAACTTGACGGAAAACATGTCAGCCATTCATCATGCGTTAGTACAGTGTATGACTATAACGCTTTCCGAGTTAAAGCGCTCGAATACCTCGGTAGGATTACATGCTGCATCCCATTGCCACAGTACTGATCCCACAGCCTAGCTCGACCTCGACGACCTCACTGTTGAAAGTGCTTACTTCAAGTCGTTCGATGCAGTAGTGCGGAGACAGCTCGATCCTGTGTGGCACAAAGTAGGACCAAAGACAAAGCAGTTGGTTAGCGATCTTGCGACACTAAGACGTCTTTTAACGTGCGTGATTATATGTAACGAGCCCATTCGTCATTGATTGCGTCTCAACATAGCTACCTGTTGTCCTACGATGCTCTCGGATTCCACGCATACCTCGAGACTCTGGTAGCCTCAAACACATCTACTGCGACAGGCACTGCGCGACAAAACCAATCTCCATGGATGCTTACAGACACCGCTAATACCATCTTTCAAACTGCAAAACGACGATGTTACACACTTTCAAGAACCAACGCTGATCTCCCGTCGGCAGTGATCGACATCGTGGATGACGAAGATGCATGGGATGCGTTGGACGACATACAAGGACGTGGAAAACGACCATCGGCTAAACCCCCAAAGCCCTGGATCCCTCATGGCATGGACCCCGTTCTCGAGGAACTCCCGAAATG
Organism: Boletus subgraveolens; assembly: GCA_038092555.1. NCBI lineage: Eukaryota > Fungi > Basidiomycota > Agaricomycetes > Boletales > Boletaceae > Boletus > Boletus subgraveolens. Next base: position 27,694 of record JBBPQP010000066.1, read on the forward strand.
GGATCTACTTGCAGACGTACTGCACGAGACTGAGGAAGAGATCATGAGGCAAGAGTCGCTTTCATCGTGTGAGCATTACCCTATGCTTGGCACACCGAGATTGTGACACGAAGCCTTTCAGACGGTCGTGGCTCGAATACTGTTTTGGTTATGACATCTTCCCCTCAATCCTCTGCTTTGGTCAGTGAGTTCCTGTCAAAGATGAATGTTGACGCGCCGAAGGGTCAACGGGGGAGGAGAATGATGGAATCGAAGCTGCGCCGCCACCTATACTGGAAAGGTAGACTTGCGAACCAGAAGAACGGCAAGCGCGGGACGCTGGTGCAGCCTGAGAAACCCGCACCTCAAGCATCCGGTAGTACCAGCTCTGCGGGAGTGAGTGAGGCGCTGCAGAAGAAGGACAAAGAGAGGGCAGCGAGGAGTGCGAATCGACGAAGAATTCGTGGTGGTACCCCATCGTCCACTACGCCGAATAAACCCAAGGAAAGCTCCAAACCTGAGGAGGTCATCGTGTTGAACGATGATGACGAGATTGCAACATTGTGAGGTTTCTCTCTTGCTTTACCGCAAATTTTTGTCTCTCAGCCCGTATGTTCATCCAGCCTCGCATCACAAAGTACAACCATGAATGACCTCATAGTCCCTGAAGGGGACATGGAACTGCTAGAAGGGATACTCGCCAGCCAATTCGATGCTGACTTCGACATAGAATATGGTATACTTCCGCCTCAACAGACCGTGGTCGTACGCGCCTACTCCGATGACACGGATGATCAGGTCTTGGCAGAGATTCAACCCAAGTTCATCGTGATGTTCGAGCCTAGTCTCGAGTTTGTGCGTCGTATTGAAGTCTACCGTAATTCGAGCCCAGGCATGGGTGTGAGAGTCTATTTTATGGTGTATCAGCTGAGCTGCGAGGAACACAGGTATCTGGCAGGACTTAGGCGTGAAAAGGAGTCCTTCGAACGTCTCATCAAAGAGCGTGGTGTACGTGTATTTCGTTATATATGGATCACACAACCAACCCACTCCTCCCGTGTAGTCGATGCTCCTTCCGATCTATGAGGACAAAAAGCTTGGGAGTAAAACCGGAGAACAGATTGTTAAATCGATCAGTTCGCGTCTGGCGGGTGGGCGAAAAGAGTTGAGTACACAGGCCTCCCAGGTTCGTTGGCACTGTTCTTCGCAATCACCTTGAAGTTGATGAGCGTTTGAGGTTATCGTCGACATGCGTGAGTTTCGGTCGACCCTTCCTTCGTTACTGCACGCGTCAGGTCTCTTGGTTATTCCTGCCACGCTGACCGTCGGCGATTACGTTCTTACGCCGGATATCTGTGTCGAACGGAAGAGCATACCGGACTTGGTTTCGAGTTTGAATAGTGGACGATTGTAAGTTGTCGCTCTGGTGCATCTATACCTCCATATCCCCAGTGACCCTACCTCCACACAAGATACACACAATGTGAATTTATGTCGGTGCACTACAAGCAGCCCGTCCTGCTCATCGAGTTTGAGGAAAACAAGGCATTTTCGCTTGAGGTTTGTCCTTTCCATCCGCGCCTACCTGCACGAACCAACAATCACATACAGGTAATCTCAGAGACGGCCAAGACATATGTTAAACACTCAACCAAGAACCCTCCCAAGAAGGCTGGTACATTTGCCGAGTCTGACCGAGCGCCGCCCTTGATCCAGTCTAAACTCGTCTTGCTCACGCTCCACTTTCCTCGTGTACGCATCATCTGGTCGTCCTCTCCCTACGCGACGACGGTCATTTTCAACGACCTCAAAGCGAACAGCCCCGAGCCGGACCCTTCCCGAGCCATCGCGATCGGTGCTGAGGAGGATCCAGAGGCGGGCGCAGGGTTGAACGCGGCCGCGGAAGAACTCTTGCGGTGCATACCGGGCGTGACGGCTAAAAACGTCAAATATGTGATGAGCAAGGTGGGGAGCGTGCGTGAGCTGTGTGAGCTGGGGAGGGAGGAGGTGCAGGGGATACTCGGCGTTGAACCCGGGAATCTCTGTTGGGATTTCATCCATCGAGGGGAACGGACTACGCAGACTGGGCGAGGGTCGTGAGTCGGTGGACCATCCGAGATCGAGCGTTAGCCCTCATGTTCCGGCCGAGGTCAGTTTTGGAGTTATAGTCTCGGTTCCGACGGAACTTGGTATATAAAACTGTCTTTCCTCAAACTTCCTGACGTATTTAGATGCAAATACCTGCGTCGGTGACATATAATGTACACTACGTTGTTGACGCTTGTCGCTAAAGCGGTATCCAGTTCCGTCCACTATCTGAGACTCTGAGATAGATAGACACCCGTTGTACGGTATCGACCGATGTCGATATAAGCGCGTAAGCGTCTGGCGGCGATGTACCCACTTGTCAGGCTTGCTGTATTCACGCATCGAGCCTGGCCGCAGTTTACCAGTCCCATCATGATTATTTCCTTGCCCAGTGCCAGTGGTCAGCTACTAGATATACGTGAACTAATTGACGAGGGTACAGATGTACTGTGCAGGACCACACGGTCCGGTTGTACCCTCGTTAAGACAAGGTTTGTCACCAAGTGTGATTTCCCCTTCAAAAGAAGTTGTTTGCTTCCTAGAGTGATGATGTATTTGGGGTCGTCGTCATAGAGAATATCGCCGAGGTATGATCAAGGCATGATGAGTGTTGTTATCAATTCTTCAAAGTGGTTTACAATTACAGATACTAGATATGCTCATAATGTATAATGTCGTGAACGACGAAAGTTGATGCATCAAGTGTACTATCACGATTTCACTACAATGAAGCTAGGACATAGATACAACAACAAACGCGCACAGATCGTACACGCGGAAAAAAAGCACAACTCATCGTCTCAGAGCACGACGCGCAACAATGTGTCGTCGACCCGGGTACTAACATTCGACTTTTTCACACCCTCTCCACGTCGTCCCGAACCTCTTTCCTACCCTTGTCGTCAAACCCACTGCTCGCTTCACTATCCGACTTCGCAGGGTACAATTCTTCCGGCATAGGATTCCGGAACAATATAAACTTCTTGATCCCGTATGGAATCTGACGAAGTCCGTATGCAGCATGGACGTGCGCTGGCACCGCAAAGACTTGATCCAGTTCTTCGAGCGTCTTACCCTTGGTCTCTCGAACAAACAAGAGGATGAGGACCCAGAGGATACAACACCAGGCAGCATACCACCCAAAGGCACCCTGTGGTTTGAAGGTAAGGATGAGTGATGGCCACGTGATGGAGAGCACGAAGTTCCAGAACCAGGTCGTCGCAGTAGCAAACGACATCCCGATGTCACGAATGTAGAGTGGGAATGCTTCGGCAGAGTAGGTAAATGGAACAGGGCCTTCTCCTGGTGAATAAAAGATCGCAAAGAGGTCTGACACGGAAGTGTCAGAGGGAACAAGCGTTGCCGAATATGACACTCACATATACCGATGGAGACTCCGACAGTACGACCCTGCTCGAAATTATCCCAGAAAGAGAAACCTGTGATAAGCAAACAGATCGCCATGCACGGAAATGTGAACAACAGGAGATTGCGACGACCATAGGTATCAATCTATATTTCATCGCTTTAATAGAGACAAACGGATGAAAGGGACCCTGCATACTCACAGTAAACACGGCAGGTAGCGCGAAAAGCCAGTTCAATGCACCAAAGCCAAGGGACGAAGCCAGGGCAGCAACTTGACTGAAGCCGGATTGAAGAAAGACGTTGGAGGAGTAGTAGGCTATCCTCGTTCGTTAAATGCGGGAACATCATCACAAACAGGGAGACTTGCCAATGACGTTGAGACCACAGAATTGCTGACCAAACATGACGATCCAACTCGCAAGTGCCGCATTCCGGTTTCGCGGTATGGTAAACATTTCCACGACACGGTTCCTCCCCATCTTCATTTCATTTTCCGCTTCCAGCAAGATGTGAATGTAGTAGAGGTCCCTTGCGGCCTGAACCCGAGAGAAACGGAGGCGGCACAGTTCATTGAAGGCATCTTCATAGCGATCCTTGCTGATTAACCAACGAGGCGACTCCGGTGCAAACAGAACTTGGAGACAGACGATCAAACCTGGGATACCCGCAGACCCAAGCATCAATCGCCAGTTCAGACCTGTGACGCCAGGTCTATCGGGGATGAAATAGAACACCAGGCCGATGAGGTCACCAACGCAAATGCCAAATGCAGTCCACATCTGCCACATCATGACAAGCGCTCCACGAATTGGGGCCGGGGAACATTCTGCAGCGTACACAGGAACGGTGGCTGATTTGGGGCCAATACCAAATCCGAGGAAAAACCGTGCAATGAAGAGATGCCACCATGTATTGGTGAGACTGGACCAGATGCAAGTGAGGAAGGAGATCAGGCATGTGATGAAAATGACTTTCTTGCGGCCGAGCCATTGATTGAGAGGGGCAGTCAACCAACAAGAGATGGTTGCACAACACCTGTGCACAGATTCAGCCAAGGGCGGTCCAACTCAGCAGTATGAGGTCATACAGATATGGGGCAGAGTTCACGACCCCAATCAACCATCCATCTCGTTCTAGTCGGTGACAATAATGACTAAGCAACACTAAATGTAAAACAGGGATGACTTCACTGCTTGTTGGGTCACCGATTCCAAACTGAGTTGGGTATACAATCTGAGCGCCATTAATCACAGCCTCATCCATACCCTGTACGGCAGCGGCCAGTGAGGACATGATGACCATCTAAAGAATGAGATTAGTACTATGACATGCGAATGTGTGAGTTACAGTGACGTAGTAGAGCATTCCTGTTTGTCTCCACTTATGGGTCACCTCGTCACTCAGGACCTGCCTGTCTTCCTCGGTGAAGACGTCCAGACGTTTGTATGCTATTAATAACCTGTGGGACTAATGCGCAAGAAGGGCAAGTTCGTGAAACGCACCCTGGGGGTCTTGAGCAACAAGAGCACCCTTTTTCAAATCGGAAAGAAGGTGCGTCAGTCCGCGCTCTTTGGCAAAGACCTCGACATCGGACATAAGCTGTTCATAAGGTATACCCCGTAAAGGATTGGACAACTTGGCATCTGCATTGCTGTGACGGCGGGGTTGGCAGGGAGCAGGGAGGAAGGGATGATAGCAACTCACGCAATAGCTTTCGTTTGGGCGTCGAGTTTGGGATAATGGTGTTCGTGGTGTGGCTCACTGTGAGCTGCCCGAGTATCCTGTCGAATCTCTGGTATGGTCGACATCGTCGTGATGGACAAACGGGGAGTGCACGAATGAACGGAGGTGGATAGAGCTGTCGAACAACTGCCTGAGCATGCAAAGGTTAAATATCATCGAGAGTGTGCCAACCGAATTAGGAGGGGTCATGCGGTGATGCCCTTATCTCGTTATCCGGGTGGAGCCCCACTTTTTCTATCTAGTTACTTTAAGTTACCGAACCTGCGGAACACAGCTATCACAAATCCAAGACTCACCAGATCAATCAGTGACTCAAGTGTTAGCCATTTGACAGTGGCCGCTGAGCTAATGACCGCGGAGAGTTTCCCAAGTGCAATCTTGACGTAATATGGGTTGTCCCTTCCTGTGGTCCATCTGATAGACATTGTATACGGGCGACACTGGACCTCGTGGTTGGTCATACCATATGGCATTTATCCTCGCGGAAAGTTATCTAAAGATATTCATGTATTCAGTGTCAATTGTCATGTTACAGGACCACTTGCTTGAGGAAATGAACCGAGCTTACTGGAATAGTGAAACCTGTGTCAGTGGCCTCGCACATCGGATTGCGCAGTGTCTCGCATAACTCCAGGACTCAAGTAAAACTCTCAGGCTAGTCGCAACGCTCCAACGCTGTTTTTCATACACATCCACCTAACTCCACTTGCACCACCTCAACGACCACTTTGCATGCTTCGAGGTATAGGGAGATGGATTGTGCCAGTAAGTGCTTTGACTGCCTCTGGTCTATGAGGTGGGTACCTCGGTTGCAGGAACGGCTCCGCCCAGAAGAGAGACAAACAGATTCAGCTAACCCCGGAAGCAGAGCTCAGGAACAGCAAAGCAATTATGACCCACTCTTTTGGTAGTTCGATGGAGCTTCCCAGCTATTGAAAGTGTCGTAGGTGTATTTCATAACTTGGTATCCATCTAGATTGGGGTTAGCTCCGCGTGTGCATGGAGCAAGCTAGGATCATGTGCGTACGTCCCGACTCGCCGACGCCGGCGAATGGTAGTTCGTTCACTGCGGTGGACACGGCGTGCAGTGGAGCGGTAAGTACAGTAATGACGTCAAGCCAGGAACAAAAAGTTAGATCATGTGACGTACCAGCAAGTTCTTAAAACATATTCCGCTGCTCTCGTTGATAGCTACGAAAGGACGCGCGAGAAGACAAACACAAACAAGGACTAAGAATAACGCACGTCCCCGCTTTATAATATCGTTTTCCGTAAAAGTATACGGCACGAGGGATGCGGTCTTTCAGCCAGTCAGCATGATCCGGAAGACAGCCATATTGCCGACAAACCGCGCATTGATAAAGGCAAGCGCTTCATCCAGGCTATCAACAGTGATGATAGGTAAGATAGGGCCGAAGATCTCTCTATAGACATTGAAACTCCAAGGTGAGCCCGTACGAGTCGCTAAAGCCGCATATGTACATGCTCACTCTTCCAAAAGGGAATCACCGTCCTTGATGCTTGTTACTACGGTAGGTTCGATTCACTTCCTTACGGCGTCCTTCCTTCCCTGAATGACATCGGTAACTTTCTCGCCCTTCGTACAGTCGAGTAGAGAACCCAGGCGGTCAAAGTGCAATTCGTTCACGATGCTTCTATAATGCGAAGCGCCGAGCGCGCCATCTGGGAATTGAATGACTCGTATGCCCTTTTGAATCCCTGGACGAGTTCATCTTGTTTCGTCCAATGCACCAGAACGTAATCTGGCGACGCAGATCTAAATCTAATACGTTGAATCCCATCACATGACAATACTCCAGAAGACAAAAAAAGGAGAAGATAGATAACGCAAGCACGGGGTCTCACCTCTCCGGCGTGGTAACATTTTCCACACAGGAGCCGCTAGGTCCATGTCATAAGCGGAATCCACAAGGACGGGACTAAGACTTCCCGCCGAGTTTGAGCGGAAGTGGTGTGAGATATTTGGCAGCTGCGGAAGCGATGATCCGAGCGACTCGGTTATTTCCCGTATAGAAGGTGTGGTCCCATTAGAATTCGAGAGGCTTGGTTGCCTCTTGCACAGCACCGTTCACTGCGCAGCAGCCAGCCGCAACAGCCCTTGAAAGGTGAGAATAGCGGGATAATTTCATGGTCTACATCAATCGTGTCCACACACGCACACACAAAAACGCCACCAGTTGAACAATCCTCTTCGAATGACGAATCTCAGATGACGCACGAAATAACAAGCACAATGCCCTTGGGAGGCTGCGTGAGGTCCAAACAGATCCGCGTGTGAGATCGCCCACGTCTCCGGACCGCGGAAACTCGGGTCCCAAAAACCATTGTGGAATAAAACTCACGTCGGGTTCCATCCCTTTTGCCAATCCGGTACTTTGAAGCGTGGGGTTGTTCAAGACGCGAGGTCCTCATGGATGTCGTCCACACACACATCCGAGAGGTCCAAGGAAGGAGAAACGAAGTCTCGAACATGATGAAATACCGAGTGTCGAGGACGCTCGCAGAAAGGTCTTGGGCGTGTTTTTCGTCTTTTTTTGCCTCCTGCCCGAGTGACTTGTACGAGGTTTTCTGCCGTGCAGCTGCCTAGTTCATGAATAACCCCAGAAAACAAAACTCGCATCAACTGATTTGGTAGTGCTCAACCCATCACTCCCAAGTTCCAGTTTCGGACAACTCGGTCTCGTTGGAAGGTATCAAGTCTTTGAAGTAAATGTTTCGAGTTTGGGTACCGTAGATCAGGATCTGGCAGCACTCTTGCCACGTGGTAGCCAGCCACATGATAAAGTCACCACTTGCAGGCTACCACCAGGCTACCACCATCTCAACACCTCCCCAGGGATGTTCTACGACGCAGCCATAGACGGTACCAAGGCCAACGCGGGTACTTGCTAGATCGACATACGCGACTTCATCGAAGTGCACGCCCCCGCCTTCAAGAAGGAAGCTACCGGTGGCGAATTCATCATCATCAACAGTGGAGAGTCCGGTCGCCCAATTGACTTGAAATTGTTTTGCGAGAACTGTCCGTCGATTGACGGTCGACCAATCGTCCCATGATTCTCTTCAAGGCCCAGGAAATTGCAAGACTACGGTGAGCATTAGTCCATTCGAGAGGGATGCAGAACGGATCTTGCGTTGGTGTGACCGACCTGCTTTAGTCGATGTCGCCACGGCTTGAATCCATCACCAAACTAGGCTCGATTACCCTCCCAGTCGGCATCCGAGGTGCAGGTAAGACTGCAAACCACTTGGTAATCCATGACACATCCAAAACGAACCGCATTCCTTACTTGACTCACCTATCGAGCGCGGAGATGACACAGGATACGTTTTCCGATTATGAAGCCCGCGGATGATAGATAATTCAGGAAAGGTCATGGTAGGAGAATGGCACGCCGTCGGCCAAGTGAACGACACGGTGGGGAGACGCATGTTCGGGTTTGTGTCCATCCATGAAAAATGATGGAAGCTCGATTCGTACGTCCTAAGCCTGGTTCCGCCAAAGACGGTTTGAAAGTGTATCAAACAGCAAGAAGTAAATGCGCGGAAGCATAAAACACTAGCAGGCGGTGGGATGTGAAAATCAAGAAATGAAGAGACGCCCATGTTGATCAGGTGATGGCATTGTAAGATGATTGCAACTTGAAGCAGCGCCGAGTCCGACCGTCGATCCTGTTTGGCTCGTTGAACTTGGCAAGCTTGGCACGAACGCCCTCTCGACGTGCTAGACCAACTGGCTTGCAGCATAACATACTTTTAATGATGACCGGGACCCCCTGTCGGTGGTCGGCAGGAATATCGATACTCAGTTATTTACTCAAGTACTCAATGTCGGTCCGAGCCGGCACACGTGAATTTGATTTGATGAATCTTGACGCTGACGAGATATGACGAACCCAGGTATAAATACAGTGGGAGCGGCTTCACAGGAGACCAAAACCACGCAGAGTGTTATCGCAACACCTGAACCTCTCCCTTCAAGACTCGGACCCCTGCCTCGCCCATACTAATAACGAACGATGCCTGCTGTTCAACCGCCTGCCAAAGTGCTCGTATCTGGCGCTACGGGGTATATTGCCGCGTGGGTCGTACAGAACCTGCTCGAGCGAGGATATGCCGTCCGGGGCACAGCAAGATCTGTTGCCAAGGGTGATTTCCTGAAGAAGGTGTTTGCCTCCTATGGTGATCGATTTGAGGTCGTCGTCGTAGAGGATATCGCCAAGGTAAGCTCGAGTAAGGCCCGAGACGGGTCATTCAGGGTACCAAATACATCGAGTTCGTCTCGAGAGTCGGAAGTGCCATGAGTCGCGTCGTGATATAATTGCATATATTTATCATTTCGTACTCTGTTGGTCAGGATGGGGCCTTCGACGAGGCGGTCAAGGGCGTGGATGCCATCGAACACACAGCGTCGCCTTTCCATATGAATGCAGTCGACCCTGATGGTGAGTCGCCAAGAGGCCCAAAAACACTCCACTAACCAGCTCTTAGAGTTGATCAAGCCAGCCGTCAACGGCACGGTTGGAATGCTTAAGAGCATTCTCAGGGACAGGTATGATATCGAACATGTCATTCAGCAGCCAGATCCACCCATTTTCAATAAAACAGATCAACCAAGGTGAAGCGCGTCGTGATCACTTCTTCCGGAGCGGCCGTCCTCCGAGAAGATCCAAATCCTGTCACGTTCACAGAAGCGGACTGGAACAACCAGTGTCTTGAGATTCTCAAGAAATACGAGGACGAAGGGAGGAGGAACGAGGCACCTAGCATGGTGAAATACCGAGCATCGAAGACACTCGCAGAAAGATGTAGGCAGCATTTCTTCTTTGATTTCCTGTTGAACGGCTGCTGACCAGCGATCCACGTAGCTGCCTGGGAATTTGTAAACAGTCCTGAAAACAAGTCCCGCATCAATTGGGATCTGGTAGTACTCAACCCGCCATTCGTAAGTTTAAGCTTTGGACGACTGGATCACGTTCGCGAGACTGACCATCCTATTATCAGGTCTTTGGGGTAAATATTTATAATCTGTGTGCTGCGGACCAGAAATTTCTAACCTGACTCTTTCATGTTCCATGATAGCCAGCCATCCATGAAGTCACCACGCCCGCTTCTCTCAACACGTCGGCAGCAATATTCTACAACTACGTCGCCGATGGTGCCAAGGCTAACGCGGCAGGCAACGAGTTCCTTGCTAACACGGGTACTTGTTGGATCGACGTACGTGACCTCGCTGAAGCGCACGCCCTCGCTCTCGTGAAGCAAGCTGCAGGTGGCGAGCGCATCATCACCAGTGGTGGTAAGCCCACGCGTTCCCTCGCTTGGTTTTGGCTGGACATTGACTAATGAGCACATCCCACACGACGTATAGGGCTCTGGAAATGGCAAGACTTTAGTGAGTATATGATCCGAGATCTTTGGAACATGAACTGACATATCTAACCTACTTTTCTTCCGTCCAGTCGATGCTGCCAACGACTTGAGTCCACCACCAGAACTCTCGACCACCCTGCCGGTCGGCGTCAGGGGTGCGGGAAAGACCGCAAAGCACTTGGCCATCTACGATACGGCCAAAGCGGATCGCATCCTTGGCTTGAAGTATCGGACCATCGCGGAGACGACCAGGGATACGCTGGCCGATTACGAAGCACGCGGATGGTAGACAGGAAGGGACTATGGGCAAGCGAAAGCAGATTTTAAGTTTGTACACAAAGTGAACAACACGATGGTTTTTGGATTCGTGTGTCTTTGTGGGAAGGTGTTGGGAAGTGAATCATGGATGTGTACATGCCATCCTTGGTGATGGATACACTTGCATAAGGAGCATGAAAAACGGACCAGTGACATGAAAAGTTGGAGTCGTCGCCAACGGGTCGAAAGATAAGAAAAAAAAACGGATCCCACAAACATCGACCTTGCAGCTGCCACACCTTACGCAGCGGAGAAGTGGTCATCCACCCCTCCCCTGCCCAAGGAATGGTACGCCAGGACACGGGGTTTGGATGGGCGTGCATTTTTAGGGGTTGGGTGCCAGACCGCGATAGCGAAGCTATGGCCCATCGAGAAAAGAAGGTTCTTTGGCTACGATACGAACGATGGAAGAAGAGAAGGGAAAGTAATGAGTGAGACCAACCTGGCGCACGCAGCCCCCTTTTATGCTTGCTTATGGGGTGGGAAGTGCTGTCAGTTGTTGAGCTGAAACCGCTCGGTTAGTCGTACTAACCATGAGACTGTGGCGCCTGTAACCAATTAAAAGTATTGATCAAAGGCTGTCGAGTAACGTTATCGCTTGACGACTCTACCGCAGGCTATTTGAGAGCTGTGATTGGAGGACACCTGGCAAAAAAGGACATTAAGGGCCTCCGCCCTGACATATGCCAAAACAGGTGTCCCAGACTGCTTGATTCAGTTTGTAGATCTGATGGGCTAGTTGTCTCTGGCGATGGGGTGCATGAGGGCGCGAATGCGAACGAGTGTGTTGACAGGAGGATCAATTATCGCTCAGCGCTCACCCTGTGGTTGGTAGCAAAAGGCACGCAAAAGACGCCACTCCGACGACGACGGGATGCATTGACGTGTACTGCCTTGTCGATAATGATGACAGTAGTACTACCGCAAGGTGAGGTTGAGGTGAGGTTGAGTTGAGGTCGGGGTGAGGTCGGGGTGGGTTGAAGTTTCACATCATGACAGCGCCTAAGGAGGGGCGTGACAAGCGCCGCTAAGTACCAAGCTCTGAGATTTGGGGTAGCAGGGGACGACCCATCATGATGGTTCCCCCCTGGTATTTGAGCGTTAGGGTTGTTGTGAACTCACCGGACAAATACAATCTGGACTTTGGACGGACCTCAAATAGCAGCGGGTGTGACTGGCGTAGGCTGCGATGTTCTGACTGACAAACACTTACACCATTCCGCATGAATCCTGCATGAATGAACAGCTGAAAGTATAATATATGGTATTCATACACTAAACCATAGTACAAGGGGAAGGAGGCGAAGTTCGACCCTGGCTGCGACAGACCCTATGCATACTAAATTTCACATCCATTAGCAAGACGTCAGCAGAGTCAAAAGTGACTACTTACTCTTGTGAACGTTCCCATGGTGGTGAATGTTTCTTTCTTTAGCGGAGCGTCCTTTCCGCGGTATAATGACTTGACAGCATCGCTCATATTTGCCTTGCGCTTAGCCTCCTCCGCAGCGAGAGAATTCGTAAGCGCTCGAGATGCAGCTGATATCGTGGAGTTGAGACCGGGTGCAGGCGAAGGGGAGTGCGCTGCCGATGTTGGTTTCTTCTTCTTCGCAACACCACTGACCTCCTCGACAATAGCGTCCGTAACGGCTTTCCGTTTCTTCGTTTTTGGCTTAACAGGCTCGCGCGAACGACGGAGTTCCATCGCCGCGCGCATGCGCTGTTCCTCGTCCTCAGAGGGATTGAGTGTCACGACGTCGGATGTTTGCGAGAATTTGGTGGCACACTGGGGACAGACGTCGAGCTCCTCTTTGTCACCGGAGCTACCATTGCTCTCCTCGCTGTTCGATGTCTCCCTGCTAGGTGGATTTGGACCAAGGAGAGTTCGTAAACCAGATTGCGAGAACACGCAACCACAAGGGCGGATGCATACAAACGGTTGGGCCCCATTCATCTCCTTTAGATTGAGAGGACAGACAAACTGGGGGATTTCACTTGGTGATATGTCGGTAGAAGTAATAGGTGTTGATCTCGCCGTGAGCTTGAGGGTTTTGATATCCTGGATCAATGGTGAGTATGGAGTATAGAAACCATGATAACAGCGTACCTTTAGCGAGCGAATGTGCCCACATATCTTTTCCCCATCTCCATATGCCGACTTGTCTAATAGATACTCTATTATAGCATCTTTGTTGTATAGCTTTCCTAGGTCACAAGAAACCACAGGCTCCTGAAGCAAGCGCTAGAAAATAGGTGTTAACACACGCTTACCGTTTATTGTGAGTGAAAGACGCACCTTGGAGAGCGCACAGAAAAACCACCTGGCTCGTACTTGATTAGCTTTGTCGGCCTGTTCGGCTTTAGGCTTGGTCCTTACAAGATCGCGCCTGTCGGGGATACTTCCACCGTCATTACCCATGGTGATGGCTCTGAGCTAAGTTGGGTGGGCGTGTTCCCATACAATATGTTGATGAGTAAGATATATCTAAATTTGGATTGATTTGGAACTCCGACTCTGTCCACATGTCGAAAGTGGTCTTGTGACCAGATCCGTCTGTTCGAAAGAATCAGGCGCGACAAGTTCAGACATCTATGGACGCAAATGAAAATTGCTCTGCAAAAGTGCGCTGATTTATGGTCGCACTCGAACAGGGAAAGAATTTACAAACACGTGTGTAGGAAGTAGAAGTGTTTGTTTGTAGTTGTTATTTTCCAAAGGTCTTGCCTTTTTTAGGGACCGCTTTATCCCGGAAAGGTCGACTCGGAGTCTCGGACTGTACAGCTCAGTTGTCAACTCACACACAGCTCTCTGTACAGTGCCGCCGTCGCCATCTTTCATGCTCACCACATTCTAGATGCTCTATAAAGCCATAATAAAGGGTAAACGGCCCTTCCAGGCTGCCTCTCATGTCATTTCTTCAACCACCACCGCTGCAGCCAACACGTCTTCCGCTATTTTTTCTAGAGTATTTGTAAAACGAAGAATCAGTTTGTCCGGGACGGTACGCTGTTTGAATAGGAGCGCTTTCAAGAGGTCTTTCTCTACGAAGAATGTTGTTCCTCCCGAATCGCCCGAGCAGTTACCGGGCGCTTCCTCGGCTGCGCCGCTCTACCGTACGCTCCTTGCAGCTGCGCACTTCCGATCTGACTTGTAATTGTCACACAGGGAAAATAATGACAGCATGGACCCAAACGCCTACGAAATGGTATCCACTCCCTCTTGCTGTCGGTGCACTCCTCCTCGTCGTTATACAGTACCACAAGAAAACGTCACGTGCGCAGAGAGAAGTCCATGTCGACGAGGAGGGTCGTGAGGTAATCAAGCTTAAAGGCCCTTGGCAGGTCCGTACACGTGTTCTCCTCGCCTTATTCCTCATTAATCCTTTCCAGGTTCACGTACTGGGTGCTCTACCGCTACGCAACCTCTCTCGGGTGTGGGGTTATCTGAACTCGTTCGAACTCCCCATTTGGATTCGTCCCTACGGCTTTCGGCTCTACGCTTATGCTTTTGGATGCAATTTGAATGAGATCGAACCCAGTGACTTGACAAAATATGCGAGTCTAGGGGAGTTCTTTTATCGGAAGCTGAAACCAGGCGTACGACCAGTTGATAGCGCTGCCCTTGTGAGTCGTGTTCCCCAGGACTTGAGCGATGCATCACTGAATACCGTTTCAGGTCAGTCCAGCCGATGGAACAGTGCTTCACTTTGGTACCATCGATAACCTACGCGTGGAGCAAGTCAAGGGAATCACCTACTCCCTAGATGCACTACTTGGCGTAGAATGGTCTGACCCCAGCAATCCTTCATCGCCGACATCAACTGTCATAGAATTTCCTCAAGATCAAGAGTTCGTCGACCATCGCGAGTTCGCCATTGTTAATGGGATAGAATACAGCCTTGATAAACTCCTGGGAGCCTCGTCACCGAGTTCATCTGGTTCGACGTCCCCTGTTGAGCGGACGACGTCGGATTCTGATAGCGTCGACGAAATACCCCATAAACATGGTGCACAAATCGACGCATCGGTAACGCAAGAAGGCAGCCTTCAGGAGATTCTGGCGCATGATGCTTCTGTCGTCCGGGAAATGGGTGTTCGATCGTCTTTGGGGGAACACAAGAGAAGTATATCAGGGACTAGTGTCAGAGACGGAAACGCGCTCTATTTCACTGTAATATACCTTGCTCCAGGTGATTACCACCGTTTCCACAGTCCCACCGCATGGGTAGTCGAGAAACGAAGACACTTTATTGGTGCGTGACTCCACCACGGAGTCACGCTGGTGTACTCACATCCTGTCCAGGCGAATTGTTTTCGGTATCCCCATACATGGCTAAGCGTCTCCAGAACCTGTTCGTGCTCAACGAGCGGGTGGCACTCCTCGGCCGATGGCGATATGGTTTCTTTAGTATGGTCCCCGTCGGTGCAATTAACGTGGGCAGCATTAAAGTGAACTTTGACTCTGTGAGTACGCTTGGGTATCCTTCGGAACACAGAACTGACACATCTTGCGTCTCCGTAGGCCCTTCGCACGAACCTGCGTGGCCGTCCGCCTCCTCCAGGGACGTACACCGAAGCCGTCTACTCCGCTGCATCCCCATTGCTCGGCGGCCAGCCTCTGACCCCAGCTCAAGAAATGGGTGGCTTTTGTCTTGGAAGTACGATCGTCCTCGTGTTCGAAGCCCCGAAGAACTTTGAGTTTTCCATCAAGGCGGGTCAGCGGGTCAAGGTGGGCAACCGGCTCGGAGATGTTCCTGGGGCGATCAAAGCCGTCGGGAACCTGAAGCAGAAGAAGGAATGATGGTCGTCTCACCTGGCGTTCTCATTCCCCTAAATCAGCTCCCGACGCTGACCTCCTTACTCGCTAACAACGGATCTGAGGTAGTTCATTCGTTTGCCCGTGCCTTGGCTCGAGTGCACGATCCACGCCTTGTATGCTCGGACGTTTGATGGATCTCCATACTTGTTATGAGTAGCACGCAATTATCGCGGCAATCTGTGTATACCCGCATCCGTATTCCACTATATCTTTTATGAAGTCTACTATGGTATCATCATTTATCAGCCGGACGTTTCACTGAAGTGGCATCCTCTCAACTGAAATCAAAGCTACTGCCTTGATACCCAAACCACCTATTCGACCCAAAGAACTACATATATCCACATGGGATCAACATGAATCGCATTGAATCACCCGGATCATTGCGTCTCATCGTGTGCGCCCGAACGAAAACACAACATCCACGTCGGAAACGTGATTGTAAGGCTAGAGTAGCGGGGTCCTTGCTGATGATGTTGATTTACACTAAGTTTGAATATACGGGTGAACGGAATGTGATGCGCACCGTTAGAAGGACCCCCGCGGCCTCGGGTTGGGATGGATCAGCCGCTTGTTGTGCCTGATAAGACGTCAGTCGTCGTGAGGTTCTACTATCACCGGAAAACAAAACACACTAGATCAGCTTCCGTTGGGTCCACAGGATCTTGTCTGCCACGGGAAGGATCTTTCTTTGGATCGTTGGGAACAGCGGCCTTGCGACGTGATTTACGCTGTAACGTATCATGAGTCCCTGCATACAGACTCGAGGAACAACGAACCTGTTTTTTTACGACGGGTTTTGAAACCGCTCGCTAAGATGATACATTACATGCGGCACATCCATCCGTACACAAGGAAGAGTGCTCACTCGTCGACGTTGGCCTGCAGCCATTCTCGAAGGTCCCTCGTCCGTGATATCCACTCTTGCTGGTGGGTGGGAAGGAGAACGACGATCGGCAGGCTGGCATGATTTTCCTGAAAGCCGACCAGGGTTATGCGAGGTGGGGTCCTTGTTACTGTTCCTCTGTAGCCACTTTTTGAATATAAAACGGCGTTGGGGTGACTCCACACTGCTGAGATTTTCCTCTGCACGTGCTTCTGGACGGGAGGTCACTGGCGGTACCGCGCGCTCCTGGGACTGGGTAGAGGACGTCGGGGACGGTGACTCTAGCAGCGTCAACACGGAAGCAAGAAGGAAATAACGTGACCACCAACCTCGTCATAATCAAACTGAAGAGCAGGCGTGCTCGACGGTACCTCGACCTATAACAATTGTGAGAGCTCACTTCGAGGGGAAAACAAACAAACGAATAAGTACCTCGAGGAGCTCACCATCGCCGTCTTCATTGTGGTTGTTGGACTTCAGTGGGTTGGATTTCCCAGATTCTTTCTGGTTTGCATACACAAGAATAGAGTCAGCGCAACGTTTTCAGTGATGGGACGGGAAACTCCTACCGGATCAGAATCGAGTGGTTCGTTGTCGTGGCCACCCGAGGTCAAAGGGTCCTCATCTTGTTGTCCTTCTTCGCGAGTAGATACCTAGATAATTTGTCAATGTCGGAGATGTCGGAATGGGGGTATATCCCACATGCCAGGACTATGGAAGCACAGTTACTTACATGGAAAGGACCATACAAGTCGGGAAGAATGTTGTTGAGACGACGAATGTCAATCTTCCCGTCACGTCGTCCCGTCGCGATAGAGCTGCTATCCGGGGAGATAGCAATTGACTGTACTGATGCACTATCCTCAATGACGGAGCCAATCTGTGTCAGTGTTGATGTGTCTAGGAAGAAGATTGAATGCAGTGTGGATGTAGCAATAAATTTGCCGTTGGTGGCGAGAGCAATAGAGGGGGCCTCGTTGTCGCCGTCATGTAGAGTCGCTGATTCGGCAAGCTTGGACCCAGTGGAGAGGTCAAAAGACCTGATTTTGTTGTCCCTGCATGTGGAAAATATTCGTTGACCATTGCTTGACCATGCAAGCGGAGTGGACCCATCCCAGTCAGACAAGCCAGTCCTGATCTTGATGAGCTCGTCGCCATTGCGACAGTCGAAAACGCGGATACTGGAGCTTCCAAAGCAGGCAGTAGCGATGCGGTCACCGTCTGGGGAGAATTTGATTCCGTGGACCGGATGTTCGTGTTCGAGTGGGCCAGCGAGTCTCTCCCCAGTTCGGATGTCCCAAATGTTGGCATTCTTCTGAAAACTCCCGGTGGCAAATCTGGTCGAATCTGGGGAGATGTCGACTGCACGCACCCAGTTTGTGCTCTCCACATCAGTGACCTTTTCCTGCATCTCACCGTCCCATACACTTGCGCCTCGACCAGTCCCGCATACAATCCACTTGTCATCCCTTGACACACAGATGGGCCACAACACCATTCCCGTTTGCCTTCCCACCTCTTTCCCGTCTTCAAGTCGCCATCGATGAATTATATCGTTACCCCCGCCCAAAAGATGTTTTCCATCAGGTTGGAATGCAACGGCCCACACCCAATCGTCGCGACCGGTGTCAAGTACTATTGTTTGGTCTTGGTGAAATATCAGCATTGCTCGGTCACTCTTCGGAACTGCTACACACCTGCATTTGTCGACGACATCCTCTACGGTACACAATCGTCGGTGCCGAAACGTCAAGGAACGAGGTGTACCGGTTTATTCGGGTGAATAGTTACTGTATAAGCATGTTACTTGTTCTCGATATGGTCAGTTTCAATACACAGGTCCCTCATATGCGGTATCTCTGGCGCTTATTCTTACTTCGGATCCAGTTACGTGATCTCGTTGTAACGACCAGGGAGGCAGTCAACACTGGCGAAACCTGCCCTCGTTGCCATGGGTAGTCCTACCCTGGGACTTGCGGGCGTTCGTTATATCTTGGTTATTGGACTCACGACGGGCGCATAATCCACATCAGATCAATTCGCGACATACCGTGCGCAAAATACGGCATGTTCCCGAAAAGGCCCCGCTTAGGCTGTAGACGAATGTACGCCCATGCATCCGCTTGAACCGCGTCACATTCGCATGCATGGGCAGCCTGTGCGGTGTCGCGCCTCATACCCTTCTCTCCGGAGCTCGAATGGCTGCACTCAGAGCCTCGTTGACCCTAGCGATGCTCAACGACAACTTCCCTGGTTCACCACAAGCAAACTGTCCCACAGACGTCCTCATGAAAGCGACAGAATCACCAGAGATTTTTCTCGAGTGCTATTCTGAGATGTTGGAAGTGCAATCGAGCGCATGGCATTGCCTGATGTGCTCTACTTCCATACTTCGATATTCCGATGAACAGGTAAGATCGACAATCCCGTTCACGAACTGTTACGGTACTTCGACCCACACCAATGCTCGCTCGAGCTGGTGGACATTTACGCACCATGTGGCCAGTGCGTGCCCGTCCCTCGCAACATTGGCCGGACCACCGAAGCTGGCCGGTTATAAATGTCCCCTGCGATCCCGTGTTCGCACCAAGGGGTTCAACTCTTTGTCCTGCAAGTGGCAGAAATACGACCTCGTACTCTCGATTTAATTTAGTGGGCTGGTTAGGTGGGTGGCTCAAGGTTTGAACTTGTGAAATCCCATTCTCGCTTACACGACATATCACAAAATGAGTCTACAATACCCGCCAGTGGAAGCATTTTTCACCAACAATGTGTGTTTTACAATATTTGCCTTTGATCGCACAGGAAAGATGACACTGTCGTCGACGTTACATGAGCTGATCTCAACAGGGCTACCCGCTCTCGAATTTCCTTGCAAGACCGTCCCCTGTACCCCATGCCCACCATCCGGGATCCCAGCCCGAAATGCCAGCACGGCTTCCGCCCATGAACTCGAATTTCATTTGCTCCAGGCGGTCAACGTGCTTTGGAACCCGTCCATGTCGTTGCTCTGCTGTACGACGCCGTTTTGATCCACGCTGAGCTGGTACGTCGTACCGACGGTAGACAGGCTGTAGACGGTCACGTTCGATGCCGAGTCGATGCTCAAGATCTGTGGTTGACACGAGACGGAGAGGAGGCAGCTCTGGTTGTAGTTCTATGAAGGGTGACGGATGATCAGATGGATTCAGAGTTGCTTGAACGGGACACTTACTTGGAAAAAGCTGTAAAAGCCAGCGCCTGAGTGAACATTGTCAGTCGTTAAAGCAAGATTACGTAAGGTCACGCTACTCACCAAAGATGATGATGTCCGACGAGGATTGCACGTACATAGCCCAAGCTGAGGAGATATTATTGGAAAAGATAGGATCATGATAAGTGGAAGAGGAATTATATGGCACTGGAGCAGCAGGAACAGGTTGGTAGTAAGGCTGAAGGAGGGAATGACGTTAACTACAACTCGGAAGAGAAATTCCAAATGATCGCCTACACTCTCGGTCTGAGCAAAGCCAATATAGTGGTTCTGAGCGTTCGCCAAGTTATACTGGTATAGAGAACTGTGTTCCGCTAGCATGGCATATCATCGATTCCGCATCTATAGGACCAACAGACTCAAAGAGACTCACAAGCTGTGGGCATATGACCATCGTCAGGATCGGGAAATACAAAGGTACTATCGACTTACAAGTTCCAATCAACCAAACAGGTCCCGCTGATTCTGAAAGGATACCACGCCCAGTGAAGATCGAAATTTCACTCGTGTCAGTGGGTGCATCCAGGTCGTGGTCTGCAGTCCATAACCAGGTCCCCTAATCAATGATGAATGCAACGACGTAGGGGTAAACGAATCAATACTACGAACCTCAAAGTATGCGCTAGATCCAGGGGTCAGATGAATACCCATGAAGGCAGCCTGGCATGCCGTGTTCACAGTGCCATTTTGGCAGTTTGAAGTTTGCATGTTGGTACCCACAGCTAGATATACTCTATTAGTCGGTGCCGTATCGAAAAAGTGCCATACGGACCTCCTCCAAGCCTGTCAATCACAGGGATGAGCGAATTCCTCGCAGAAGCATAGATAGCTTACCGGATGTGAGTGTCCCAGAGACCAGCGGCACCTTGCTGACCAGAGGGATCGTGGACGTTCCACTCCAGCACGATTGCACCAGGAGCTGGAAAAGAATGGAATCACCCGTGATCAGGATCAGGTAACATTCTACTCACTGGGACCCGCCGTGGAGAAGACGATGTCACTAATTTCCAGGATGCCCTGGGACCCAGCGGTGCCTGCTTGTACGACGACGCGCGGGTTGTTCTGAGACTGGAAATTGCTGCCTCCTCCGAGGATGACAGGCCATGCCTCCCCGACAATCTGAGTTCCCGCAGGAATGGTGATCGTATTCGTGACGTAGTATACACCCGCATCGAAGAAAATGATCTTGCAGCCTGCGTACTGCGAACAAACAGGTTCAGATGGCAACTCCAGTGTTTGCATAGATGCAGATTTTACCTTGTCGAAGACGTTCTGAATAGCAACAGTGTCATCAGTCTTGCCGTCGCCCTTGGCACCTTGGCTCTTGACACTGATGAACTCGCTCGCTGCGTAGTTTGCATATTGAGGATGTGCCTTTCCAAAGATTCGGCCCGAGCCGTCGAGGAGCACCGAAGGCTTGTCTGCCGAGATAATGTTGTTCTGTACCCAGGTCTTCTGGCCGCCGGTTCCATAGTACACGTTTCCTTGACCCCATGAGGCGATAGTAGTAGTACCTCCTCCGAGGATAGTTGCTCCATCGGCAGCACCAACCGCCGTCGAAACGTTCGTCAACTTGATATTGTTGAGAACCAAGGAGTACGGAAGGGTGCCGTTACTGGCGACTGAGGACTGAACGAACACATGCGTGTTGGTAACGATTGCATCGATGATGGCCTCAGCACCAACACCCTGAATAAGCCCGATCAATAATGAAAAATGACTGTGTCCGCGAGGAGATACTTCACCTGTGTCAATTCCGTGTTTCCACCAATATTCAAATCAAAGCCAATCTGTGAAAAGTACATCAGGTATGCTCTGCGCCGGAGTGCAAGCAGCTCAATATCACTTACCTGGCAGTTATTGATAGTAACGCCTTGGAATGTGAACCCTAATGGAGATGTCAGAGAAAGGTCTCTTTGATCGACAGTGAAACAACGGACCCCAATTCCAGATACCCGATACAGCTAGGAAATACCTGATGAGCGTCCGTTTACATACATCACGGCTTCCACTCACCAGTATTGGCATTGTTAATCGTAAGGTTGCGAACCGTGAACTGTTGATTTCCAACTTGAATACCTATATCTCCTGAAAGAGAGTTCATTATTTGTTCCGTTCGCTCAAGGTGGTTGTCTACCTCCATTGAAAATGATGTCTGGCAAGATGTAAGCGTCCATGTTGTATATCGTTGTGACTACTTACCTCCCATGAAGCCACCGCTAGAGATCAAGGGAGATGAGTATGAAGCAAACAAATTTTTTAAATTATAATGAACGCCGACCTTCCGTTTTCCATGAACATCCCTGTCACAAAGAACTAGGTTGGTCCCAAGAGATGTTGTTTTTTCTGTTCTTACCTTTATGTTTAGTTCCAGAAGCAGTGGACATCTCGACCACGACATTAACCAACGATGTTGCCTGAGCCACTTGCCAGTGTAAACCGATTGCCGAGTTCCCGGAAGGGATCTGCCTCAAATCAATGATCAAGTTCCGGACAGAGCGGAAGCTATAGCAAGATGGATCTCAACACGTTAGCGACGAACGGCAATCGATGATCCATACAAGTTATTCTGATTGGTGAACCACTGAGCGCCATAACCATTGGGAATATAAGGGTCAGCGTCTGCCTCTCTTTAGATCCGGTTTCTATGATGAGATCCGAAGGGACTGACCGATGACTGCGAATCCCCCGAATTGCGGGCTTGCGAGAAGAGTTGGAGGGTTCTTGGCATCTCCGATCATTTGGGTATAGTAATAGGTGTTGATAGCCGATGAGACTAGATAAGTGCTAATCACGAGTCAGCGCGGCGCCCACGGTAATCAAGTTCACGAATTTACCCTTGAGGGAAATACACGATTGCCGGAGAGAGACTACGGGTTCCGGGTTAGTCACAAAGCGTGGACGGAGAACGACCTCATACGTCGACTCTGGGCAAGTGGCTCCACCACAGCGACTTCCTGATGTCATAGCTGCACTGCGAACGCGAAAATCAATGAGAGCCTTCGCGAAATCATCGAGAACTAACTTTATTGCGGCTGTATCATCAGTGACGCCATCACCCTTGGCTCCAAAGTCTTTAACATTGCGAAAAACTTGATATGAACTTGGGTTTGGATTGAATGGAGAGGTTCCCTGGTGCGTAATTGTCTCGAGCCAATATGGATCAGTCGATGACGCCGTGCCGCTACCTAGAGCACCTGAGCATGACGAGCCGAGACCAGAAGCAGTTCGAGAGGTATATAAGACTGTACTGAGAATGAGCAACGCAGAACTGAACCACATGGCTGAAGCTGAAACGAAGAGAAGATATCGCGAAAACGGTGAGCAGATTTCACGGCGAGAGATGAGGGGATCAGAGCATTTATATACTCATGCCAAGTTTCGCGAGTACTGTGCGAGGATTACCCGACCGAAGGAATGTGACAACAAGCTGTTTGAGCACGAGGTATACTTCTAATGATGATGACCTGTGACCGGTAACAAGTTAGGTCCGCAAACAGGAGGCGAGACACAAACGCATTTGGTCTGGGGGAAATAGAGTCTCTTCCGCTGGGGCGCACGTCAGCGATCCATTCCTTGAGGTAACCTGCTACGGCCCGTTCTGCTGTCAAGCACACGGGAACATCACCGAAATTCAAATTGAATGACATGTGGCCAACACCTGTGCTTTTGGCGGTCAGGGGCAAAAGGCCGAGACACATCCTTTTGGTTTGAATCCAGGGCAGGAGAGAGTTTTGGGGAAATAGTAATCAGCTTCGGAGGAGTTCAGTATGCCAGAAGGACTTCCGACAAACTGACGGTGCCCAATCACCGAGACGTCAGGTTGGTTACGTAATCGGTGTGCGTTCGAAACTGTCAATTACATAGATTGACTTGGGTCCGCAGAGATACGCGCAGATGCGGCCGTGGGGGAGAGGCGACGGTCATGCAAAGCAATGGAGCCATCCGGATCTCACTTGGGCCGTCAGGTCATTCATTGACCGTATATAGTAAAACGCCACACCTTCTTTGATGAAAACCCCATTCGAATTCCCTGCAGGTGGCCGCATGCAAGTACCTTCCGCGAAATGGATCGATATGGAAGCGCCAATTATACGTTGAAGCTCCAAGACTGTCAATCCGGTGCTGCCACGTCCTACGAAAACCTAAAAGAGTTAGCCATTAACGAAACTGGTGCCACACCACATGCGTCACGCGCCTACAAAGATCGTCAGAATGGCTAAGAAGCCGACGCACTACGCACCGAGGAACACACTTGCCATACACGGTATCCCGACAACGATCCCAGAATAGCAGATGTCAGGAGGGACACGAAGATGAGCAGCTACATGTGCAAGGTGTTCGACCTTCAGACGACAAGAAGAAGCCAAACAAACCACGTGGACAGTATGTTAATACAATGTGCGCACTTGGCCATGCTGGTATTCGACATCAGAAAACCGAAACAACACATTTGTTCATGTGATATGCTCAAGGAGCCCCTCGAAACTCTTGCGCACATGCGATGCAGTCGCCGCCGCTTGGACCGCATGCTTTGAGAAGCGGAGCGGAACATAGAGATACGATTTGGGAGGGTTAGCACGGAGAGTGTGCACAAAGCATAATAGTTTGAAGAACCCGATTGCCTTGATCAAGTGACAATTAATGCAATGACGCGAATTAGGTTACATAAACTACCAACGTACCGTGCAGACTCAGCCTGCTCAAAAGAGAAAGGACCACTTCTAACTTCTGCTAATGCGACTCCGAGTCAAGCCGTTGGCTGTTGGCGCTTGGAATATAGTGAAGGAAAACCTACATCATCACCGGAAGAAAGCTGCGAGGTGGGGTATGCTTGAACCACGGTCTTCGGGACGGGATGAGGTTCGAAATTTGACGATTCGCCGGTGTTTGCAAACTTGATGCCTGAAGAAGGGAACTGTTCGCTTTCATTACCGGCCCAAACTTCCGGTGGTCTAGTGGTGGTATGTCGGACGGTCAAATGTGCTCAACCTGCAACCCCATTGAAATAGTACCCAATTACCCTGGTTAGGGCAGCTTCCACATGTTTTTTTTCTTCGAAAACGAGGCGTGAGAAAGACAAACTACACTGGGTCGTGGAGGTAACAAGTATCAGGCATGATGAATGATCTCACCGCCTGAGCTGGGTTATGGGAAACAAATAGACTTGACGGTGCTCAAAGACACGCGGCATATTCACTCAACCGAATGAGGATTCACCAACGATACCGAAGTGGGATAGTGCCTTTGTCATCTGTGTCAGCTGGTCCCTGTCATTTGACGGACGCGTCATCGGAGTCGTGCACGGACTTACTAAAGGAGCCATCCATCCATGAAAATCAGTAGTAGTTTCCGTTTTCGTCTTCACTGCATAATACCTCGACAGAGTGCTAGTATAGCGGAGTCGTGAGAACGAATTGCATAAATTTACAGCACCCTTGAAACATCCTGATTACTTCCCCAATTTCCTGGCACCTGAGCAAGTTCCGTTGATCCTGTGACGAGATCAGTTGAACTTAGGGAGCAATAAAGATATCCATTGTTAGTATATTTAGAGTGAGCCTTGAGGAATTGTTCAAGGATGGCTAGTAGGGCGACCACAGCATAAGTTGAGGTTAAGTAAGGGAAATTGCCTAAATGCAACGAGAGTGGAGGTGTGTGGACCACTGGCTGGGAAAGACGAGTACGGCGCTAAACTACCTCAGCTTGCTTGTCAACTCCTTGCATTTGGCATGCTGCAAATGAGTAGGTCACCCTCAGCGATCAGTGCCACCAGGTGAGTATTGACACCGATAGGACGAAGCTGAGCCGACGATGCAAACCTGAAAACGTTACCGATTCACCAAGATCGTACAGCACTGCTCAAAATCGGCAGCGCGGTATATCGTAGGCGGCGGCGTCAACATGGTTCGGATGAGACTCCGAATAGCAACAAGGAATGTCCCCTCGATCGTTGTCTCGAAAACGACAGATTGTATCGGATAGATACTGTGGAGTAGTGACGGTTAGAGTTAAACCCTCGCACACGATCCCACGACTCGGACACAGCCGACAACGTTGAACCGTCGATGACTAATCGATTTCTCGCCTTACTCGACTCGTCACTGGATCTCATCATGATAACGGACCGTATCTCCGTCTGCCAGCACATCAGGATCATTGTTCGGAGAGCTCTAGAGACCACCACGATTATTATCTGGTGGCGGCAAAGTTTTATTCACAGGGGGATCGAATCGCAACAGCGACCATCGGTCACGAGTCCATTGAGACTAAGGCTATTGCGATGTAAAATTCACTGATCTAGATTCTGCACACAGCACCTCCCACCTTCGACATAAAATCACGGCACTAATCTGTAGGTACTCTATGGCACCCAATGAACATTCGTAATGAAATGCAGAATGATCTTGTGAGCAGAACGGAAAGAATACTACGTATACACAATGTGGCACCACCACAACTTGAATGTTTTACTGATCAAGGCACAGAACTACGTATTAGCACGACAAGATGCAGGAATTCACAAAAGATACTGTCGCCCTTCCTACTGCACCCTTCAGATCCTTAATTTCAATATGAGACGACATGAAAATAAACTCATCAGTGATCGAGGAGCTGTAGAGTGTGACACCGGACACACGAAAAATAACTCCGCCTCAACATGGGCATTGATACTGCGGAACGAACGGTAGCACAAAGCAAAACCTGCTGGCCGCCCGTGCCAACAGCGGAGATTTGATCACTAACTGTGACAGCGCGTGACATAATTTGGGTATTGATGACTCAAATATTCACTTCTCAAGCTTTGAACAGTCGTAGTAACTCTTTCCAGACCACTACTGGTTTCTCGTGGCCGATGGAGAGGACGGAAAAATAATTAGAGAGCTTCAAGATATCCGAGTTCAATTATCCTATCTCATTGTATGTAGCCTGTCATTGATGACATTGACGTTTCCGACAAGTTCTATCACAATTTCGATCCTATCTCGCTCCAACACGGGTCCTGACACTCTATTTCTGCTATAGCTTGATATTCAGTTGCCACTCACCATCTTTGAATTCTAGTTATCACTTCCTCGCCATTGAGTCGCCAATCGCGCACTCATACGAGCTCGTTCACCATAGTGGGATGCGGCGACTCGCGTTGACGCCCAAAAGGTAGCTCCGGATTGCTTCTTCCACCTGTTTACGCTCACATGAATGCACATCCAGTCCATTGAGATTCGGTCGTCGGTGATAGGCCTCATCACAAGGATTGTGGCACTTGAAACTCTGACAGGGCATATCAAACAGTCGACCTCGCGTTCGCGCGCCGTAGATTTCGAGGCATCAGTTTTCTCTTGCTCGTCAGGGTGTGTGACCACTATACTGGATAATACCATCGGTAGACTTGTTGGTTTGATCATTCCATTATCTTGCCTACCGCGAGGAGCACGATAAAGCAATATTGCGAATTAACGACCTGCTCCCGATCATGGAAGGCAAGTCAATTTTCCATTTCGTCCAGGAAGGTACACGCCGTGATACCAGAATAACGTTTAATTTTTTCTTCTTTGTGTACTCGCAGAAGTACATTTTCCTCGGAGACTCATACGAAGCAAGGTCTCTATGAGAATGCATTACATTTCTTCGAGCGCGTAAAGGAGGGCAGTATCTCCATGTCACCTCGACGACATCGCTAGTAAGTGGACCAAAACTGTATTACGATATATTCTAAGCATGTATTAACTGTGTTCTGATGATATCTGGTTGGAAGTTTGACGACTTCGTTATCGTGGTTCAGCGACATATGTGAAGCCCTATATATTTCGGGCCGTGTGGCGAATGCCGCAGAGTCTCTCATCAATGCATCCGCCGCCGTTTGAATGGTCCTAGCACGATACAACGCGCTCTCTGTTCTAAATGCATTCTGGGTCGTACGTTCTTCCATGTACTCATTCTCAGGTCGACCCTTCTACCCCCCGACGCTCGGTCTGCACAGGATTCTCAGGGTACACGCTGATCCGTGTTGTTCCTTGACCCTGGTAGAGGGTCTCTAATCAGGGTATCGAAACATGGCTTCGTTTTTCTCCTTCCCCTCGGCCATGGCACCACGCGGAGACTCGCACTGGCTATCACTCGGGATCCTCGCCGTTGGATTGCTTTCTGTGTGTCCTGTAGGGAGTCGTGCTCAAACCTCGACTGCTGTTTGTCTATCCTCCTTCAATTGGGTACGACGCTCTACCCTATTCCAGGTGCTTGACTCTCAAAATGTCTTCGGTGACTAGATGGACAACAGCAGGAACCAGAACCCTTGTGTTGTTGTAGCGTATCTGCAAGGCGCATGCCATGGTGGCGGTACGTTCCCTTTATGTCATACTCTTCTGCAGAGCTCTGATGTTCAGCAAGAATTTACTATCGATGGTCTCCCACCCAACACTCATTATATTGGTCCGTATGCGGAAGAACAAAATGAATGTCAATGTAGCTCTGTCACGTACAACACCATAAGTGCTTGTGGTCTCTGCCAGAACCGTACAATTATCAGGTAATGTAATCTCCCGCAAAATGCCGCTCGTACACCTTATCTATCGCCATCAGTTGGAGCACATGGGACTTTAATTGCACGGCTGTCTATCCAGGAGTGTATGTTCTCACGTGCTGTGCAGTCCTCATGAAGTTTACCATCCACACAGCTTCCCTCCAGGTATCCCTGGTGGTACAGCGGTGCCGGCATGGGCGTTTCAAGATGTGACGGCATGCATCACATGCGTTGGCATCTATTGGCACTGTGCTGAGGATTCTTTTCCAGAAAAGTAATCTATTCGACGTCGCGCTTGCTCAAACTGTTGGCGGTAAGTTGCCATTTATATAGCCGCCGCATGTAACACTCATTAGATTATTCAGATAACCCTGAGTCGACTGTAACTAATGCCCAATCTACCGGTTCTCTCGTTACAACGTCAACTACTACTTCAGCATTTCCTACTGACTCTCCGTCGACCCCAAGTACCTCAAGCCCAGGTTTCTCGAGTAGAAGTTCAAACACCGGGGCGATTGCCGGAGGTGTTGTTGGTGGGGTCGTCGGAGTTGCATTGATCGCTGGAGTTGTCATCTTTTTTGTCATGAAGAAGAGGCATTCTTGGGTCCTGCCGTCGGTACAGTCTCCTGGTCGCCCGACTCCATCCACCTATCTCTCCCCTGGTTCTACAGACGTCACTCCTTCCGTTCCCCAAACGGCACAACCCAAGCTCTATGTAAGTGGAGAGACATCTTCAAAGGCTTGGGTGTCTGGGTGTCTGACATATTCCAGGACCCGTCGAATCCAAGTACATTCCCTACTTTTGCGCCTCCAAATACTACCATGATTAAATCATCCAGAAATGTTCACAATCCTGCTGCCAATCACTCCGCCCTTTCAATGCATCTCGGGCACTACACTGGCGTGCCGGAAGTATAAGGGCGGAGAGATTCTCGTTTTGGACGTCGAAGATTCATGCCATGCCGTTTGACCCTTTCCTATTTCTAACCGTCACTTCGCTCAGTACCAGTTGGCTCTGGGTGGTTACTCTTCGCCATAAACATGCTTTGTGTAGCTTCTATTTTAAACCTGTTCTTTGCGGTCAACCAACACTCTAATTTGGAGTGCGAGTCATGGTCACATTAGGTTCTGTGATCTGTCGGAACTCGCACTGCATTTGATGGGAAGGGACCTGGGTCTGTGAGTCGCTTTACGACGAGGTTTACCTGAAGTTGGTCGAAAGGGATGTGCTTGGCTTCGCGGTGAGTTCTGGAAGTCCGAAGGATCCGGATCACCCCGCGGGCTGCAATCTCGGCCAGCCTTCATGATCATTGTAGGACTCTCTTCGCGTTGCCTGACCACATCGTTTTTTTACCCTTGTATGACCCTACTTGTAAATAGTCGCCGTGAGCTATTCATCAGTTATTATAATCCTCCCGAGATGTCCCGACGCGAAGGAGAAATTGCTATTTATCAACCTCAGTTCAAGAGATGATCACAACACAAATATGTATTTAGCCTATGACTCTGGGTCCATGACTCTGGGACAGAATCACCCCCCCCGTCCCCCATCTCGCAAGTACAGCGACGCCAGCGCAATAC
>JBBPQP010000067.1:0-57587 GCA_038092555.1 Boletus subgraveolens
AGCTGAACAGAACCACGGTTCGAGTTCACGTTCGCGTTCACGTCCTCCTGAACACGATTTCAACAGCGCGGTGGCGAATAAGCTAAAATTATAGGAAAGAGTACTTTTTCATACAACACTTGTATCCTGCCTGAGTTCCTCCATCTGAATATCTTCGACACGCTCTGTCCCTTCATTCTGCGAGTCCTCCCTGACGTCCGCAAAGGCCATCTCGGTTATGATAGTGTCGCAGTTGGATAGAGATCCCAAGCCGAACGCAGTGTCAATCCCACTCCCATGGTTACCTTGAACATTCCGAGCATACAGCTCCCGCATGTTCAGGACGAATCGTGGGACTAAAATGAGCTGGGGAACATAGTCTAAGATCACCAGCAACATGAATTTCCACCCAGATGCTGGAAGTTTTCCCAAGATGTATAGTACACTGATGATGTTTTGCAACTGGAAGCTATTGCGAGGAGAAGTCATCGTTAGCTCTGTTTGTTCGGTGTTCTGGGATGGCAGGGGAGGGGAACAATGAGGACATACACAAGAAAGTACAGAATGCCTTCCTTGACGAGTAGGTTCATGTAGCGGTTGAGTTGCCATTGCTTCGTTTCTTTGTACATTTGAATTGACTCCCTCGTGAACTGGACAATCACCAAGATGCACGCTGCTGTGCCAAGAATAATCTGCAACATGACTGAAACGGTAGTCAAAGTGGGTGAGAAATATCCCACAACACAAAACGAGAGATCTAGCCCTGGAATGGTAACCACTTTACAATGGTCATGAGGGAGAGGTCGATAGGCTGGTAAGTATGGTGTATTGAAGATGAAGCTAGACTTTATATACCTGCTATTGATGTGCGCATTGTGATATCAAAGATTATTTCCATAGAAAACTTGAAGGCATATGCCACAATGTAAATCATGAGTAAGGTGTAAAGGACTACCTTTGACCGATTATACATTGCCCATGCACGGAGGATCATCACGACTACAGTCACCTTTAGACCGTCTGTACCTTGCTAAAATATAAACAATGCAAAAACTTACGATTTGCCGCACATGCAAAAATGAAGAGGGTCCATTCAACAATGATGGCTGCTAAAAAGCCTGAGAGTACACTGAGGAGAATGGGTATAGGAAGTATAGGTGAAGATGCTCACAACTGTTCGAGTATGTTTAGGATTTCAACAACAAGTAAAAGGGGAACACATACGACTATATGTACTTGAGTATAGTCTGTCAGCAATCAGAAATGCATGGTAACTCACCTTTGAAGACATGAACATGAATGTACTCCCGACTTTCGGTCGAGTGAGTCAGCCGAATGAGCCGAAGTACACTATCATGTAACCTACGGAGGCTCAGGATCCTGGTGAAACAAGTTAAGATCAATATTCAACACAATACTTGTGACAACGGTCAGACACATACATGACAGTGCAAAGGCCGACATAACGAATCTATAACAATGTTCAGCTTATTGCACTATACTATAGGAAGTTTGATACCCACAAGAAGGAACATTGTGGACACCCATGTCCATGGTTTGTTCTGGGGTTGCAGACCTTTAATATCACTTGGTTGGAAGAATGTGCACTACTAACCCAAATGTATTCTACCTGCTCAGACCGTTGATCAGAGAAAGGTTCATACATAACACCGGAGTATGCAGCATAATACCTCGTTTGAAAATGTGAGCACTGGTAATGTCGAAATTAGCCCATTAGAAAGGAACAAGCTTACAATACATACTGTAATCGAATGCGACAGCAGTGATTATTGCAACTGTGGTGCTCAATGAGATCGGTCCGCTTAAACTGTGGAGGGCTTACGGAACAGGTAGTCATCTTGCAGGATATTAGTCATAGCAGCTTGTAGAGCAGAAGACATGACCTTGATATATGTGTACCAGGAGATTCCGAGACTCGCAAGTACAAGGAACAAGGTGCGGGTGCCCTGGGGTGCTGGTGGCGAATCCTTCGAATTCAAAAGCTGAAAGGACGATGGATGTAGGTGTTTAAAAGAGCGGGAGTTTATTATATAACCCTTCTTGACCATATCTCCCTATTTATGTAAACCATAGCAGCGGGCGATGATTCGTCTTCCCAAACTAGACCTGAGATTTCTGGGATCGGAAGACAGTCGTTCCGATCATACGAAGAACACGGATCATCATAATGGACATCAAGACGGCAGTGCCCGCCACCCACTGCTGTTGTGAACGATTCACATGCGATATCCACTCTTCATGCTGAAAGCATGAGTTAGAAAGTAATGGATAAAGGTGGATAAGCCAGGGTGGAAGAGACTCCGCCACGCCTCCAGGACTTCGCTTCCGGTGCCGGCGCATTCGGTTCGCCATCACAACGTCCGTAAATATACGGCTCCAACAATCACCAACTCCCCGTCCTTGATCGAATCTCCGGGTGTCGGGAAGTACACAGGTATCGATTTGATGCACGAATGCCCACGTTTCGGCGCGTTGTATTGTAGTACCGGGACAAATGATGGTGTGAGATGGATTCGGCCTGAGGAAACGTCTGAGGACCGATGCCACCTCACTTTGTCGGCCTTCGTACCGGCTGAGTTGCTCACGAGGACGTTCCCTCACCAAAGACCCTCGGGCATTCATTTCAGGCATTCTATGAGTGAATATCACACTGTGTCGTCGGTATGATAGACCTCGAGTCGCGGAACGAGCCGGTCTTTGTGTAGTATCGTCTACACGTACGAGTCAAACATGTATTAAGGGCAACTCACGAAGTGACTTTGCCAGACAATTGTCCTTGTCAAAAATTGCACCACGGTACCCAGCCTTCCGAAGCGCTAAAAAATCCAACTGGCGAATATCTTTGCTGCAGCAAAAGCATGTCACCGGTCAATGCGAAACCGTCAATGCATCAGTCTGACCTGTCACTATGACATGAGGGAGAACGACGCGGGGATTCCAGATGAGCTGCAAAGGTACGAGCAGACCAGGAATGCTCAGCGGCATGTCTGCTTCAAGAATCAAGGCCTTCCAAGCTTGGCCAAATTCGTCGGGGCGGTGGATACAACGTCCTGCACAGCCATCGTATGTAATGGGATAATAGGAGTGCGACGCCACCAAACACCCCTTTCATTCACCAACTTGTGCGATGGTGCAGACAAGATCAGCTGCAAAGACAATTGAATCAGCGGAAGTTCACAGCAACGACGGAAAAGACACTACCGTCCGAAATGGGGGCCCTCCACTAGCCAAGAAACCTCGGCGTCGGGATCTGGCAGCTCCTAAGGAGCGGCGTCATGGAAAACCATGCCAACTGAACCTCGACGTGCTATTCCTTGTACACGCGTCTTTTTCTCTCGACCTTTCGCTAACTAACGGAATGTCCCTAGATTGCGGCATACATCCATCCTCTCGACCTCCTCAGCCTTGCACGTACGTGCATTGGACTTCGAGCCACTCTTATGGGCAAATCTTCAGCTTTCGTCTGGAGGCACGCACGCCGCCAAGTCGAGGGCATGCCTGACTGTCCAGCAGACTTGACTGAACCGGAGTATGCTAATCTCGTCTTTTACACCCGGTGCCACGTACGTACACACTCTACTGATGGGCTCAAACTCTCAGAGATGTCCCACAGGGCTGTGGAAAATATGCCAAGACTATTTTCTGGCAAATGCGCCGCAGGTATTGTCGAGACTGCAGAGTTGGACGGTAATATTCCACGGATGCTTCTCTATAGATTATGTTCACAAACTAAATCAGGTTTACCTATCTTTTTTCGTGCCCTGAGATCATTCGCAAGAATGACGTGTTGGCCGTAGCACACATCGCGATTGAGAAAGGTGTGTATCATGGTTGTTCGATACATCACGCTGCTTGACCACACCGCAGAAACAGTATCATGGGTTGACAGAGAGCATATAGACTCATTTATGGACGAGTATAAGCACTCCTCCGACAAGGCCCAGTTTTTGAGCGAGAGGAAGGAACGGCTTGTTGCTATACGTAACGTCGGATTGATCTCCTTTCTCTTTATCCTGTCCCTCTGATTGGTCTGTTCAGCATGCACGCGAGTGTGAAAACTGGCAGCGAGAAAGGATAGCAAAGCGCCAAGACGATCTGAAAATGTGTCGGGAAGAGCGAGCCACAAGGTTGGACATTCGTCTCTTCAGTGATGATTTTTATGTGAATCTAGTACAGCATTTTCAATCGTCTCGAGCAGCTCGGGTATAGCCGAGAGGTTGTGCATTTTGGACAGTATGAAATTCGAAACACCCGGAAATCTCTTTTCAGGACATCGAAGCCGCTCACGGACGAAGGTTATCTTTCACCGCATGAGATATGCTCGACTAGGTACTGACTCTTGATGCGGCAGAATGGGACCAAATTTGGCCCGAGTGGCTTGGCACTATGAATCACTTTCGATCTCGACGATTAGAGAGTATGTGCCGACAACGCCGACTTACATTGGTGTCTACATACACCAGATACGTGATGTCTCCATCAGTGAACACGCCAGCTTTCGACCTTCTTCCACATGTCGTTGACGTTGCTCGTTTCCCCCCTTTTCGAGATGTCATCAGGGCTCCGAATTTGGGTTATATATGGACAGGGCCATTTGGAACTGCGTTTGCACAGCTCCCTGCACTAGTTCACGAGTGGAAGAAGAAACTCGACGCTGAGCTTGCTGGACTGGTTAAGATCCCTTCTCATCTATCCGTACAAGGCACTTTCGGTGCGGCATCAAACAGTATTACAACGCCCACGGAACCATCCCAAGCAGCTACAGACAAATTACGCTTGGCCTGTGCATTGTTCGAGTGTAGAGGTTGTCAAGGCACTTTCACTCACCCCGAAGTATTCTCGGTGGCCATGCATTGTCATACCTATCTAAGCGGCCATGAGTCAGATGACTCGGAACGCACTGGGTCGATCTGGGACCGATTTGGCATCGGATTTATGGAGGAAGCCCCATATGTCGTCCATGCATGTGGGCTGGATCCAAACGTGGCCACGGTGGAAGATATGGACCGCCGGGATGCTCGACTAAAATGCACGTGTTGCCAGAAGCCGCGTATCATGAATTGGAGGGATGTGGTGTGTCTTCGTTTTTTCGATATAATGATCCGCGAGGCTGATCACCATGCGATTACACTGCATGGTAGCTGTGGCATGATCACCTCAACCACCAATTCTCAATGTGGCGAGTGCTAGGTTCTGGGTTTCCACGATGGCAGACTGTCAGTAAGAAACACATGCGTTCAATCCGGTCTCTGGAGCTGTCCGTCAAGAGGGAATCAACTCCGCAATGGACGCGGTGCTTGTTATGCCGGCCTCGTGTGGGGGATGCACTTCGATATCAGGCGACCACGACTCACCTCAAGTACCGGTGAGCTTTTCCATCGTCGCTTACTGTGTACGGGTTGGCCCTCATGAGCAAATATGAACACAGCCATCGTATCGGAGAAGCTGACATCAAACAAGGTGTGCACTTTGTGCTTGTGGGTACGGGAGCGTGTTCGGTGGAGATAATCGAAGAAGGGGGCAAGGTGAAATTAAGGGACCCTCGGGTTGTCCAATGACTTTGACTTTCCGTCCGACACGTTGCTCTCAAGATTTTTCGGTTGTAGGATATAGGTGTTGTATATATCATCTCTGGTCGGGTTTTACACTTTTTCCATCTCGAGTTTGTTTGCGTTGTGCTGATTGGTTAGAGTGGTTAGCAGTTTTCACCTTCCTGGCCGCATGATAAGCTTTCCCCTAGAATATCATTCCATCCAGAAGAAAATTCGCGTTGGTTTATGCTTTGGAGCCATGTAAAACTAGCTTTGCGTCCTGCGTGCACGTACTTACATTACGAGCCGAGCTGTGACGAATAGCCCGAGCGTGCTAAAGCAGATCTAACCCGCTTGTTGAAACATACCGATACTTGACAGTAAACACTTGGTACCTCGCCATATGGATCAATCGTTTCAAAGTTTCTTGGTCATTCTGGCACAGCTGGGCGATCAGCTTACTCTTTTTCAATCTCGAACGATACGTTGCGTCACCCTTTGGCTTCAGTGTGTCTAACAGTGCGAGTACTGCTCATGTCTATAAGATGGTCACGAGTCGCACTCTTTATTTATCGTGTTTATATGGCATGTTTCTCGTCTAGATGCCATACAATTACCATCGTCGATATCCATTGGATAAAGTTGGGTATAAAACAATTTCAAATTCTTCTCCAGGACAGGCTGTATTCTCGGAGACAGGGCACCAGGCTTTGATCGGCCACTCCGTGTACCGCTGTGCAGTTTCAAGTTGTGTGGCCGTTGGTTATTGACTATCTAATTGCAATGTAGAAACCCCCTGGATATATTTGCGCTTTTCGGTAACGTAGTTTGGTGCGTCTGTTTCATTTTCCTCTATTCCCTACTATCCGACAAGAACGCAACGTCTCCTGTCGTATGTAGGCTTTGTTGATGATAGAATTCTACAAAATCCTCACCGAGAATTCCAATAATCGGGTCGGCACAAACGTGCCCCGCGGTACGCATGGTAGTGCTTTGGCAGGATTTACTGGTCAATCCATTTATGCAAAATGGTGCATCCCTGAAACGTCAAGCTACTACACAATCAGTGTCGAAACTCGAGACGCTGTAACGTACAAAAGCACAATAGCGGATCAGCTGAAATTACAAAGAGGAAGTACTTCTTCATACAACACATGCATCCCGCCTGTTTCCTTCCATCACAATCTCTTAGACATGATTTGTCCCTTCATTCTGCTCCTCTCCAATGTCCGCAAAGGCGATCTCGCTCCTGACAGCATCACGGTCGGAAAGAGATGACAAGCCGAATGCAATGTCGATCCCACTTGCACAGTTGCCTTGAACGTCCCGAGCATACAGCTCCCGCATGTTCAAGACGAACCGTGGGACTAAGGTGAATATAGGAACATATTGCAAGATGAGTAACATCGTTCCCCACGGAGCTGTCGGAGATTCTCCAAAGAGAGCCAGTGTGTTGATGAGGTTTTCCGATAGGATACTATCCCGAGAAGTCACCGTTAGCTCTGTCTGTTTTGTCGTTCCCGGATGGAAGGAGAAAGGAGCAATAAGATGGGGACATACACAAGAAAATACAGGATGCCTTCCCTGACGAATAGGTTCATGTAGCGGTTGAGTTGCCATTGCTTCGTTGCTTGATGCATTTGGATCAGCTGCCTTATGAATTGGACGATCACCAAGATGCACATCGCTATGGCAAGAATAAATTGCAAGATCGTAGAAACGGTAGTCAAAGTGGGTGAGAAATATCCCAGAGTGCAGAACGAGAG
Organism: Boletus subgraveolens; assembly: GCA_038092555.1. NCBI lineage: Eukaryota > Fungi > Basidiomycota > Agaricomycetes > Boletales > Boletaceae > Boletus > Boletus subgraveolens. Next base: position 7,298 of record JBBPQP010000067.1, read on the forward strand.
ATCTAGCACTGTCACCACTGCACAAGCCGTGAGAGGGGGGGCGGTTGATGGGCTTGTTAGTATGGTATGTTAAAGATGAAACCAGACTTTACATACCTGACGGGTTTGCTCGGATAGTGTAGGAAATCACCGCAGAAAAATTAAGGGCATTCGCCGCCATGTAAATCATGAACATGGTGCAAAGGACTACCTTTGACCGACTATACATCGCCCATACACGGAGGACCATCACACCTACAGTCACCATTAGACCGTACCGTAAACAATAAAATAAAACAAACTTACCATCTGCCATACATACAAAAATGAAGAAGGTCCATTGGAGAATAATAGCTGCTAAAAGGCCTTAGAGTACCCTGAGGAAAATGGGTATAAGAAGTATAGGTGAAGATCCTTACAACTGTTCGAGTATGTTCAGGATTTCAACAAAGAGTGAAAGGGGAACACATACGACTACATGTACTTGAGTATATTCTGTTAGCAATCAGAAGTGCATGGTAACTCACTTTGAAAGACGTGAACGTGAACGTACTCCCGACTTCCGGTTGAGTGGGTCAGCCGAATGAGCCGAAATACAGTATTTAACCTACGAAGGCTCAGGATCCTGGTGAAACAAATTAAAATTAACATTCAACACAATACCTGCCACAACAGTCAGACACATACATGACAGTGCAAAGGCCGACGTAACGAATCTATGACAATGCTTAGCTGATTGCACTGCATTAAAATCCTACAGGAAGTTCGGTACTCACGAGAAAGAACATTGTCGACACCCATGACCGTGGTTTGTTCTGTGGTTGCATCAGAAATATTACCCAGTTGGAAGAATGTTCACCACTGACCCAAATGTATTCTACCTGCTCAGATTGTCGATTAGAGAGAGGGAAAGCTTCATACATAATGCCAGCACAATACCTCATTTGAAAATGTGAGGACTGGCAGTATTGAAGTTAGTCCACCATGAAGGAACACAGACAGGCTCACATTACTCACCATAATCGTATGCGACAGCAGTGACGATCGCGACTGTGATGCTCTATGAGATTGAATCTGATCGATCCGCTTAAACTGTGAAGGGCATACGGGTCACATAGTCATTTATCAGGATAGCAGTCACGGCAGCTTGCAGAGCAGAAGACATGGCCCAGATGTATGTGTATTAGGAGATCCCAAGACTTGCAAGAACCAGGAATAAAAAAATGGGTGCTCTGCAGTGGGATGATGCTGGCGGGGAATCCTTCAAGTTCGAAGGTTGAAAGGATGTTGGCGTTTAAACGGACGGAAATTCATCATATATCTAAAGCTTCTCTTGATCATATAAGAAAATGATCATTCCAATCATTCGGAGGGCGCTGATCTCGATGACGGACATTGACTCATTGAGATGGCAGTGCGCTCCGAGTCTAGGTATCCACTGTCGCCATGAACGATTTCCACTGGCATACAATGTCCACTCCTCGTGTTGAAAATATGGGTCACAAAAGGATGGATAATGGTGGAGAGGTCAGGGTGGAGGAGACTCCGCCATGTACGACGGCTACTACATGCATGGTGTCGTGTCGATAGCCGCCCGGCGCCGCGGCGGCGGCGCCCATAGCCAGAACTGAAACTTCGAGATCAAAAGATAGTTGATCATACAAAGTCGTCCACATGGTATCTCCACCTCTTACGGCGACACACGGGGTCACCAGACCACGGGTACACGGGAATCAGGCAAAGTTTTTAATTCAACAACCTTTACGCGTAAACATACGCAAGATGAGTCATGTGCCCAAATATGTGGCTATACTGATCAGGACCATAAGTGTGCGATAAACTCGATATGTGTACCATCGTGACTCCCGAGCCATAGGGTATGCGGTATACCCCATACTTCCTAATAGCTCGTTGACAGGATTTTCAGTCTCCCGACTTGGTTTGCAGGTGTTTTGCATCCTTGTTCCCTCCATCTTGCTACCAATCGATCTAGTCCTAGTAGACTTGAGTTACACCGGAATTTGAGCTGTGCGTATCTTTTCGTCATTGTATCGTTGAGCTTACTCAGATCAATCAAAGGCAGTCCACCAATGTGTAATTGATTAGCATCAGAGTAAAAATTTGTTTGATTCCCTCGCTTTTATCCGTATTTCTGATCAGTGTATAACAGCAAACGAATTCGAAGCCCGAAAATCATCAGAACACAGGGAAGCTCGTCGGCGGGAGTGAGAGAGAAAAATTATTCTTTTCCTCGAAAGTTATGAATCTTATCTTGAGCTGGTGTGGAATTTTCGAGCATCTCAAGCAGCATAGCTAATAGTTATGGGCCTGAGATTTGCATACCTTGGTCATTTTTTATCCCAACAATCCCACAAATGCGCTTTTCAGGACCTCCGAGCCACCCACGGAAAATGTTTCCTTTCCCTGAACGAGAAAGCGGTGATCTTGGGTTTGATTGAAATACGATACGATGGAACTGGATCTGCCAGGCTGTGGTAAATGAAGGGAAATTATTTACGAACCACGTCGGGCATGATGCACTATCGCATACGACATGCGTGTGAGGAACCCACCAACGTCCGACCTTCCACCACAAGCCGCAGCTGAGCTCGCCTGATTTGCCCCTTTTCGAGAGATCATGAAGGCTCCCGAAGGAACTCAAAAAGAACAATCAATCAATTTGTTTATTCAATGAGGACAAGATCTCGTCAACAATCAGGAGATGGAGTGAGAGAAATTGTGATTTTGTTGGACAGCGATGCAGAAGAATGCATCTGCATGTTACACCATGCTCGAGAAACAAGGTCAATGCTCAGCGAGCGGTAATATCATTGTTAAGCGAAGACAACCCAAACGGGTCATACCCCTGAGAAACAACACACGGCATATCCGCATGTCCTATACCTTATGTCATCTTCACCAACTTTCAACGTTTTCAACTATGATGCGAGTGTCTTCAAAAAGGCGGCGATACAGTAGAAAACTAAAGCCCGATGCATTTTTCCAACTAAACCTCGATGTGTTGTTTCTCGTACGCGGATTCCTCTGTTCTTTTCCGACTCGTCCGTTTATTGATGAACATTGAATACAACGACAATAGATCGTCGAATATCTTCATCCAAAGGACCTCCTGAATCTTTCCCGCACATGCAAGTCTCTCCAGGAGTTTCTGATGGACGAATCGTCGGCGTTCATCTGGAAGACTGCTCGCCATCAAGTCGAGGGCCTGCCTGACTGTCCAACAGACTTGACTGAGCCGGAATATGCCGATCTTGTGTTTGACGCTCGTTGCCACGTAGGTACTGATCATCTGACGAGTCGACATGCATTTAGATGAGGTATAGGGTTGCGGATGGTCGGCGAAAACAGTGCTCTGGTACATACGTCGTCGGTACTGTCAAGACTGCAAATCGAAATGGTATGGTTTCGTGGACATCCAGCATGGGCCCTGATCCACAGACAGGATCAGCCTTACCGATTATTCTTCCTGCGATGAGATCATCCGCGATAATGATGTCTTGAACTCGGAAGAGCTCACAATAGAAAAAGGTCTATAGTTGCGATCTTTAAGATTATACTGCTAATTCACATTTACAGAATCAGCAATATGGATTGACATTGAGCAGATGGAGTCATTTTTAGACGAATATCACCAGTCGTCTGACAAGGAACAGTTCTTGCACGATAGGAAGAAGCAGCATGATGCCATATATTCGGTCTGTTGGATCCCCTCTCTTTCTAACCACGTCTCTGATGTATTGAATAGCACGCGTCCGCATGTGAAATTTGGCGGGATAACCAAGAGTGGGTACGCAGAAAGAATCTGGCACTGCGTCGGCAGGAACGACACGAAAGGTTAGTTATTTCTCTTGATAATCGAGCTTTGACATATAGGTGTGTGCAGAATCTTTGAGCGTCTGAAGCAACATGGGTATGGGCCAGAAATCGAGCATTTTGGACAACCTCACGTCCAAGATTCCTACGAATCGAAATCCGCTTTCAGGACGTCAAAGCCCCTCACGGACAGAGGTCAGCTTGCACACAGTCAGGTAACCTCGCATGAAAATTGACCGCTGATACAATAGAGTGGGGCCGCATGTGGCCCGAGTGGCTTAAAGTCATGGAAAAACTCCGTTCCCAACGATTAGAGGAAGTCGTTTACAAGCCACGTCGACTTTCATTGGCTGCTGAATACGAAATTTACGTGACGCACCCGTCACCGGATACACCAGCCTTCGATCTTCTTCCACACGTGACCGACATCGCTCGTTTCCCCCCTTTCCGAGATATCCTGAGGGCTCCAGAAGGAACTCAAATGAACGATAAACCATTTTCAACTGTGTTTGCACAGCTACCCGCGTTAGTTGACGAGTGGAGGAAGACGCTCGATGTTGAAATCGCTGCGCTGGTTAAGGTCCCTTCTTGCTTACCTTCAGGAGACGTCGCCGCTGGCCAGGGTGTGGCCTACAGTAGCGTAACATCCGCAGAACCATCGCAGATGAACTCAGATAAACTGCGCCTGGCTTGTGCATCATTCCGCATAGGTACAGGTGCTTTCACTCATCCCGAGGTGTTCTTGCTTTCCATGCGCGACCGTTGTATCCTCAATGATTCGGCCACTGAAGACGATTCGGAACGTACCGGGTCTATCAAGGACCGGTTCTCCATCAAGTTTGTAGAAGAAGCTCCATATATTATCCGTGCATGTGGGCTGGATCCAAATGTAGCCACGGCGGACGATATGGACCGCCGGAATGCTCGACTGAAGTGCCTGCGTTGTAATTCAGTTTCAGCCGAAGGTAATATTGTCATGAACTGGAGGAACGCAGTACGTCTTCCTTTTCACTGAGAAGCTTAATTCACGAGGCTGAACATCGAATGTTGAACAATAGATCTGGCATGTTACCGCTAATCGCCTTCGCACCCATCTTTTTGCTAATGAGCTAGTAACACCTTCTGACTCACTGCCACACTGGAAGCTTGTCGGCGACGATCACATCGAGGCAATCCAAGCCGTCGAACACTCCGTCGAGAAATTACCACCAGAATATACGCGCTGCCTTTTATGCCTGCCTTCCGTAGGAGATGCATTGCGGCATCACACTATTGCGGAACACATCATCCGCTGGTGAGCGCTTACATCGCTGTCTCCATGAACAGTAGCTGGTATTCATACGGACAACGAAACGCAGTCACAACATTGGAAAAAAGGAAATTAAACAAGGAATTCACTATATGCCTTTGGGCGTATCCGATTCTCCTCCGGTAGTGGAGATGGTCGAAGAAGGGGAGCAAGTGACGTTCAGGGTGTCTCCACGTTATGAACTCCTGCGTGTCCCTATTCCGAGAGGTCCCAGGAGGGGGTGGATGAGCTATTGGTGAATTGTGCAAGCGTTTTGTTGTACGATATGTACATACTTGTATCCAACGTCTGTTAGCATTCGGTCGCCTACTAGAACCCGACGCGATCACGTAGAGTTGTGCAAACGAACGTTGCGTTCTTTAGCTGACTGCGAGGGTGAGCGAAAGTGTCGGGAACGGGGTGAAAGCCAGCAGGACGAAAATAGAGGGAACACTGGTGGCACCTGCGACCTTGCAACGCTAAACATGACCTTAACTCTGACCCGAACCATCAATTCACCCCGGGATCAAGATGTAATACGCACCTATGTAACTTGGGATACAGTACGCGATAGAAGAATGTACTCACTGTCCTTGATCGGAAAATAAAGCATCAGGAATCGGGTACATGGGATTCGATGCACGAAATATGCAGACTTAGGGCGAGTTGCAGCGAAACCTGTGCCTGGGGCGTACTATGGTGCGTGCATTGTACCGAGCCGTGTACTGCGTGAACCCGTTTTCACCGGATTCAACATTCGTGCAGATGAGAACAGCATCGGAAAGAATCGGTTGACTAGGTCAAGGCCACTGGGGGAATGGAATGCTATTGTCAGACATTACCGTTGATCTTGTCCTAGGAGAGAGCAGTCTACCGAGAAAATACTGTACGCACTTCCCTTTATACCGGCCTGGAATATGAGCACGAAACTGATCGAAGAATGTATGATGTATCTGTAGTTCTCCGGAGGTGTACTTGGTTGGAGGGAGAAAGTAGCCTTTAGTGTGGCAGTGTCTGAAAAAACATCACGTGACTCTGTCTTCTCGTTTGGCTGCGCAGATGGCGACGACGATGAGCTGCGTTTCTGCCATCAACCATGGACGACGACTTTGACTTTGACCGTGCTGCGTCTGCTTTCCCAGACATATCTCTCGATGGAACAAGCGACCTGCCCTCCTTCCCAGCCGTATCTGCCCCAGCTCCACCGGCCGCTTTCTCCTTCGACAACTTTGGAAGCCCACCGCGACAGAGCTTCACAGACGTCAAGGTGACCGGCGACGATGAAATAGAAAAGTTCGAGGATCAGTTCCCTGAGCTTGATGCCGGCCACGTACGTCTTTTGCTTCTGATCGCACCATGCGGTGCGAGGGTTGTTGTCGAATGTGGTACTGATGTGCAGGACAATTGTAGACCATGTCGCCTCCTCCCCCTGCGCAGCCTACATTTGGAGCTGTCCCTCCGTTCGCACCGCGTCCTCAGCCTTCCGCGTTCTCTTCGACCCCCATTCTTAACCAACAGATCCAGGAAGACGAACCTGAAGTAATCAGGTAAGTAAGGCAGCGTACTGTCCCAAACCCTTTCACCTCCACGGGCACATACTCAATCACTTGCTTTGGAACAGGGAATGGCGCGAGAAACAAGTAGAGGAGATCAGGCAGCGAGACGAGGCGAGTAAAGCAAGATGTCAGGAGACCACTTCCAAGGCAGAGGCTGCCATCGATCAATTCTACGGAGAGTACGCTGCCAAAAAGGAGCGATCGATCCGGGAAAACAAGTACTTCCTTTTTTTATTGTCTCACCGAATGGATCGCTGATGATATGCTAATGACAACAGAGACCAAGAGGCAGATTACCTTGAGAACCTTCAATCGTCGCTCACAAAGGGGACCACCTGGGAACGAATCTGTAATACCATTGAACTCCAGAACTCGCAAAGCAAAACCATTGCCCGGACTGGTGCCGGCACCACCGACCTCACTCGCTTCAAGGAGGTATTGTTGAGGTTGAAGCGGGAGGGAGATGCTGCACCAGGGGCGGCGGGATATTAGAATACGCGTACACCCTTATCATAATTGCTTTGCAGACCATGGTTACTTGGATTACACGCAATCGCCTAGTCATAGTTTCGAAGTACGCCCGGAAGAGAGATGAGCTTCTACCCAAGTGATACACTCCTCAGTCAACTTCTCTTTCACACCTTCAGGTTCGTTGTGCAACTCATGGAATCCGTTCTTTGTAGAGGTGGGTGAGATTTATCCCGGCGTACAGATCTAAAGGATCATACCGTGTACGGCGAGAACGTCTTGTCTTCTGTCGAAAGCAGTCCATAGAATTTCTCGGTGGCCTTGAATGACGTGATCTAAAAGGACGTCAATGGTCACGAGTTAAAAATCGACAAACACCTAAATCTACCTGGTCTGCTGTACCATGGAGAAGCAAAACCTGTCCTAGACTTAGTACAGAATTGAGAACACAAACGGAAAGTACGGACGGGCAACTGTTCCGGCCACCGCGCATAGTCATTGGCTAGGAGCCCTTCCCCCTGAAAATAGTTGGCGTCACACAGCCAAAGTCGATATCAACGAGAGACTCCTACACCATCCAACATGTCACTCAACCCTCGGAGGGAACCATACTGTTTGACGAGCGGGTCTTTCAAGTACGCTCCGTTGACCGCATCATCATGAGATAATTCCTGCGCCTCTCAATCCTGGTGCACACAATGACCGCAAGTAATAGCTTACCTTGGCGGCCACCGGGGCAGGAATCAAGAGGGACGGAGCGACTCGGCTCGCTTTGCCACCAATCCAACGTGCGGCTTTACCAGCGGGCTTAGCCTGTAAAATGAGCGGGCTGGTAGAGATGACCCCAGCGACACTTGATACACCCTCCTTGGACGGAGGCGCCTGCGCGCGAGTAGGAAACGCGAGGACCAACGCGCCACCCTAATGTCCACATGTTCACTCGTAGAGTTGAGGGGGAAGAATGCGGGACCTACCATCGAATGACCGTACAAAAACACAGGCACGCCCGTGAACTGCTGCTTGACGTGCTGAACGGCCCACTCAATGTCCTCGAGCTGCTCCTTCCAGCTCGTCTTTGCGTACGCACTGTCCTTGCTCTTGTTCTGTTCGTCCAGTGCAGTCCTCCCAAAACCACGCTGGTCGTAGGCAAAAACGGCGACCCCGCGTGAAGACCAAGTTGGAAAAACATGTTCATAGCGCGCGATATGTTCTGCGAAACCGTGGACGAACACGACCGCGGCGTTGGCGGGGGACAAAGGAGAGTATGTCCGGGTGAAGAGTTGAGTTCCCTGAGGGCCGCTGAGCCAGGATTCCGTGAAAGCTGATTCAGTCATGGTTCGTCAAATGATTTGCTAGTGGCCTTGGTGAGAGAATGGGTGAAAGAATGCTTTCGTCAATGAAAGACCCAGTCGCGTGGACCACTGGTGGCACTAGACCCGGAGGAGGGTGGGTCAACTCGACAGCTCGGATGGTCAACCTCACTGTCATGGTCAGCAACAACATCCGACAACATCATCTCCTACAGTAATTATATGATGATGAAACGACGTCGAGGCATCATAGAGCACGCAGCAGACTACTCTCAAGTACGGCTCGGAGTCGTTCTCCTTCCGCGACTAATGATAATTTCATTTGCTGGACCTCACCGACGCTTAAGGTACATATCTTGCATTCAAAACGCAGTAAATGGTTGGCGCACTGTGTAGTTTGGAGATGAACTTTCGTCTTCTAAGCTCATGTTCGTTTATGATGATCAAAGCTCACGTGATCGTAATACTTCGAAACTCTTGTCTTGGCTACATCCATCTTGGACTCGTCAAGTAACGCAAATTGTAGCTCTCGATGGCAAGCCTGTGTCGGTGGTCGTCGGTCTACCTCTCTGGCACCGTCCGTTTACAATCGCTGAGATCCCCACTTGCTGGGGGCTGTCGCGGGCTACCCCACGGTCGTCAAATGTCGCTATTCAGCAGGATAAAAGGAGCATTCAAAACACCCGAGTCTGAGGTGCTTGATAAAATCACCGCCGTGCCGTTTTACGAGCTCGCGAACTCACCTCCGCCGATACAATTAAACTGGCTGTTCCTCTTTCTAGATGCAGTTTTCACGTTCGTGCCTTCACTTACTCGCGTGTTGGAGCTCAACCCAATGCATGTCATACACAGAGGTGCAGGCGTCGCTTTAGCCTGGCGGTACTGGACATACGAAGTCCCTGCCGACGAGGAAGGAGCACCTCCAAAACAAGAGCTTCGGCCTGCTAACCAACGGCTTGCGCTCGTGTGCTTCCACATCGGTATCGGGTCTGTCGTCGCCCTACGACTCATAAACCTGAGACGATCGCATGTTCGGAAGCTCTGGTTATTCCCTGGATCCGTCCCAGGAAACTACCGTCGAGCGACAGTGTTACCGTCCTTGGACACGATTGTGGTGGAAAATTACTCGTTGTTTAACCCCCGGGTGGAGTTTACGCTGGAACGGAACGCGTATCGATTTACTGGGAATAAACAGGATGCTATCCTGCGGTTAACACCCCCGGGTGGGCGGGAAGATGGGTTCGTTTTGCTCACAGAAGGAGCTCAGATCGATGGAAAATCCGTCCCACGGGATGAAGCACTTCGAGAGATTTTGAATCCATTCCAACAGCCTAAAGCGACCACTGGAAACACCTCCACGAAGACGAAACCACATGTGAGTTTGAGTCCGTTCATTGATTGTTACCAGATTGACTGGGTCAAAGTCGAAGAAAAAGAAACAATCATCGATATCCACCGCTGCGAGCTGATGTGGGATAACGGTCGTCCTTCAGATCCGTCAAGGTTGCTTGTATTCTTACAGTAGGAATTGGCTTAGAGTCCATTCAGTAATGATACCTACATCGTCGACGCAATGCATGCGGCGGGTCGGCCCGTTAGGCTATCGGCCCGAGGGTTCCGTTCGCCCTTTCACAATGAGTCACCTATTCCCTTTACCTTCGTTACGCTCGGCGATGCCCATACCATACTTGCCTCACATCTTGTACTCTACTGCTCTGACCTCCGTGTCGATCCATCTGTTCTGGCAAAGAAGCATTGAAAAGGAAGACCGCGCTCGTTATCATGCACAGGTGTCAATCCTGGAAGACCTCGCCCAGCAACTTCGCTCAGGCGCGCCGATCACTGACGAGGAAATAACCAGACTCAAAAACCTCGCTCGAGTACATGGCCAAGGCGAGGAGCAGAAACAGTCTGCTGAAGCAATACGGTGGTCGGAAGTGGTTTGGGGCAGAAAAGTGGCAGACGGCGTCCAGAAAGATGAGTGAACGCGAGGAAAGTTGGGGATAGGTATGTGTTACAACTCTGCATAGGGGGACATCACCTAGCTCACTCTTTAATTCGTGGAGAGTTCGTGAAAACAGTTGATGTAACGTCATGCGTTATAGAACGATTGACAATGGCACCGTGTCGATGCTGCACAATAGACACCATATCTTTTTCGGGTGCACCAGTGCTTGCCCATGCGAGTCTCCCCTGCACGAGTCCTATACATTGAATTGCAAAACGACACCCAAAGTTACATATACATGACAATGACGAGCACGACAAAAGCGATGAGAAAATAAACAACATCGGATTTCCAGGGGGGAGCCAAGTAAGCCGAAAGTCTGGGGATTAGATGCCCCGCTATGCAGCGCGTCCGTGAGGCAGTGACGGGGAATTGGAGTTGACTCGAACATACAAAACTGTCCCAATAGCTCTGTGATTGTTTCTGTTCTGCCTTCTCCTTGTCTTTCTTCGCCTTTTCCATCCTCTCCCTCTCTTCTTTCTCCTTGGCTTGCTTCGCCTTTTCTTCTTTCTCCTTGGCTTGTCTCGCTTTTTCCTGCTTCTCCTTCTCCTGCTTCTCCTTGTCTTGTAACGCTTTCAGGGCCTTTGCCCTGTCGCTTGCTTCCTCCTTCGCCTTCTCGCGCGCGTTCTTGCTCTCGGCTTCCTTCCCCTGCTCCTTCTCTTGACTTCCCTTTCCTGCCTGAAGAGGATTGTTCTATGCATTAGCCGAGACAACTCTATTATAGCGCAAGGCCCACCTACTGGATGAGATGATGGTCGGTTGGCAGATTGCGCCGTCCTGTCTGGGACCTGTGGCTCCCCCAACGTTATCGTTGAGGTACTCGCTGTAGTCGCGCGGGCACGCTCGCCATCTGAGGCTTGATCCCCCGACCCTGTGGAGGTACCATGTGGCCGGGAGTTCAAGCCTGTGTTGAGAAGCTTCGAGACGATCTCCCTCAAAGCTTCATCTTCAAGGCTTGCGCTTGTAGGACTCTCGTGTCCCAGCTCAACGGCTTTGCGTTGGGCATCTTCACGCGCCTGAAGGAGATTGATCAGTATATCCATGGGAATTAGACGACCATCAGCTGCGGATGGCACAGTGGGGCTCTTGCATATGTCCACATATGAAGAAAGGAGTTGTTCGCCCTCGATACCGTGTGCATTGTAAATGGATATCCTCTCCGCTGGGGGTAGTTCCAGGGCTTCTAGCTGCCGAACAGCCAACTCCCTGATCTTTGAGAACTCCCAACGCGTAGAGAGGCGAAGAATGATAACCCAGTTTTCCTTCGTCTGCTGGCGATACGAATAGTCCCTAGTATCCGATCAAACGATAAGCCAATTCACTCGACAACATCCGACTCGGAGTCCTCTACTCACCTGTCGTACCACACCCATAGGAGTTTCTCAAACTCTTCGGGTTGGACGTCGAGGGTGAAAGGACGTGCGTCGGACCCAGATTGGGGATCGTCTTCTGCGGCGCTTGCAAAGAGTTCCCGAAAGACCTCTGATTCGCGCTCAAAGAACGTCTTGTGGACTTTGAACAAGGTTTTCCCCGTCTTGCAACCGCCGATGGCTTATCAGCCGGGTGATCGCGGGCCACGAGGTGGATCAGACCTACCAAAAACGAGACACTACCATCGATCAAATAATATTCGGAATGCTTGGTCACTCGTCCGAGACCGCCTCCCATGACTGTTGATGGTGGGGTAGAGGGGGGGAATGGAGGGTGTCGAATATGGGCGCAGGACGTCCCGACGCTATCTATACCAGACGACGGGCGTCTCTTCGCGGAGAGATCCATCAGGGCGATGGGTTTAATATCGCCGTGGAGGGATGCATCCTGTGAGGATCTCGCTTCGCGTGAGTCCATGCTCAGCAGGAGTTGCTTCTGGTTCTATCCAGCTTCTCAGGCGGTCGCCCACACGTTACCTTTCTGGCAAGAGTGCGGTGGTAGTACGATTGCATCTACAGCAACGCGGACCTACAACGACAAGGCACGTTCCTTGTCAGCGAAACTGCGCATGGAACTCCGGTCTATATCTGTACTAGTTCCAGTGTTACATCTCCCGATTGCCACGTTGTCACTACCAGTCGCACAGCAAAATGCCAAAGGAAGTCGAACCCTAGTTCCACGAGTACAGGAATATATTAGGAGTACAACAATCATACAACCAATGCTCCACAACAATACAACTTCGCATCGAAATCCCTTCCGGCCTGTGTCGGCAATCAGTTGTTCTCGTCTGTGCCAGGCGACGCGAACCACTTTATTCTTGAAGCCCCCTAAAAGTCACTCGCCCTCCTACTTCGACCATCTCCACCACACAAACGTCGCGTATGCCCATGATCTTATAGTGTATTCCTTCTTTAATGTTATTCCTTTCCACGCCGTGACTGTGATTGTGTTCGCTGCGATGAGTGCCATCCTCTACGTACTAAGACGAGGATGCTCACCACTTGGCGATGTGACGTACGGCTTGGTCATACAACATTGCATCCCCTACACAAGGCCTGCATAGCAGGCATCGCGTCCAATCCGGGGGGAACGCCTTCTGGACGGACTGTTCAACAGCCTGGATCGCGCTAATGTGCTCGTCGCCGACGAGTTGCCAGCGTGGTGACTCGGAGAGTGGGGCTCGCCCGATGGTAATGCAGTGGTAAAGACGAGCATGCCAGATCTATCGTTCAACATTCAGTACTGAGTGCTCACTCCTCTCGGTGGGGAAGAAATCATACCGCGTGCCTCCAGTTCATAACAAAAGGATACCCCTCACAAGACAGACACTTCAGTCGAGGATTGCGGTGGTCCATATCATCCACTGTGGCCACATTCGGATCCAATCCACAGGCATGGACGATGTAGGGAGCTTCCTCCAAGAATTGGAGTCCAAATCGGTCATGGATCGACCCACTGCGTTCCGAGTCGTCCACGCAGCGAATCGTTCCAAGTAAGACCCCAACAGTATCCAAGTATTCATCATGATCAGGGAACATCATGTCGCTACGCATCGAAACCGAGAGTACTTCGGGATGAGCAAAAGGGCCAGTGCAACCCACGTGAAACACAGCGCAGGCTAGTTGTAGTTTGTCCAAAGCCGTCTGGGATGATTCTGCATGTCCGGTACTGCCCAATGCCTTATCCTGATATCCGGAAGATAAGCAAGAAGGGATCGCCACTAGCCCAGCAATTTCGGCTTCGAGCTTCTGCATCCATTCGTCGACTAATACAGGTAGTTGTGCAAATGCAGATGCAAATGGTTTATCGCCCAGCTGAGTTCCCTCAGGAGTCCTGATGGTATCTCGAAAAGGAGCGAACCGAGAAACGTCGGCGAAATGTGGGAGAAGGTCGAAGCTTGGTGTATCTGGTGATGGGTGCATCACATATCTCTCGTATTCGGACCTCAACGAGTGTCGACGCGGTATGTAAAGAGTTGCCTCTATTCGTTGTGACCGGAAGTTGTTCATGACCTTGACCCACTCAGGCCACATCCGGTCCCATTCTAACACATCTGTAATCAGCTCCAATTCGAAGTGGATTGACTTTGCGAAAGCTAACCACTGTCCGTGAGCGGCTTGTATTTTCTGAAAACAGATTTGTAGGACTCTTCGATGGATTCTTCTTCGAAATACTCAAGCTCGGGACCATACCCACGCTGCCCGAGGCGCTCGAAAATGCTGCACTAGTTAGAAAGCAAGAACACTGTAATTCAAAAGGAAGAACTAACCATGTTTGTCGCTCCTTTCGAAGCACTTCCAGGTCAAATCTATTTACTCGTCCTTTCATTTGCTGCCAAGTTGCACATATGGATGCGTGCTGTTAAGACTAATTAGGCAACCGGTCAAAAGAAAGAAAAAACCAATCAGACCGATGATATAATTCGATTCTGCTCCCGCTTCCCATCTAGAAACTGTGTCTTGTCGGAGGACGAGTGATATTCGCGCATAAATGAGTCCATCTGGTCTCTGTCGACCCACTGTCCCGCAGCTAAGAGGTAGTCTAGAAGTGTATCAGGTTTGATAGTACTGCCACATACCCTCCCCGATTATGAACCAGTCGTTAGGTAGAACCTTGTTCTCACGAATGATCTTATCACAGGAATTAAGATGGCGAAGCCTGTTGGTGCATATGAGCTTGAATCCTCTGCTGAGACGTCCACAAAGCCCTACCGTTCAACTCTACAGGCTGGGCAATACCTGCGGCGCATGTTCCAGAGAACAGTTTTTGCGGACTTACCGCAGCCCTGTACCGCACTCAGAATTGGAACAATCTGATGACTCTGTACTCACGTGGCAACGGGTGTAAAACACGAGATTTGTGTATTCTGGTTCATCCAAGTCAGCTGGGCAGTCAGGCAGACCCTCGATTTGGCGGAGAGCATTCTTCCAGAGAAACAATGACGATTTGTGCATCAAGAGGCCTCGGAGAGACTTGCACGTACGTGCAAGGTTCAGGAGGTCCATGGGATAAATGTATGCGAAAATCTATCATTGCCACGCGATCAGCAAAGGATCAAAACATGTCAAAGGGAAATTCACGTACGATATACAACTCGTCGAGATTCAATTGGCATAGTCCTCTTCGTTCTCCTCGACGCCGCTTCTTCGGTGCATCTGCAACCCCTCGTCGGCGTTTCCTGGTTAGCGGTACGACACGATCTCCCGAAGGAAGTTTGACGGCATTTTCCTGCGGGAACGCTCCGTCGTTGTCGTCGACTTGACCTGATGCGATTCTGTCCGCAGCTGATCTCGAGTGCACCATTGTACAAGTTCGTGGACAGGGGGTGCCACGCGCATCGCGTTCCTTTTATGGTGGCTGTGCCACTCATCTCGGTCATTGTCCTGTTAATCGGATCCAGCATATAATGTCGCCCTGGTCACCATTTAGCATTCCAACCTATGTGGAATCCCCACCTCGTCCTCCCTTTGTCCCAGTCACAGACCAAAGGAAGTCATTGGTAGTGTCGCATCGCCCGACGTTGTTTTGTCCGCTTGCGGTAAACACATTCGCTAGTTCGGCTTTTTACCGTTTCGGAAAGCCGGGCACCGTGGTGCAGTCTTTAACAAAGATAACTGTCTGGTAAGGACTTGATAGTCTGGATTCCGACACGTTTCGACCTGCGAGTAGACGATGACGTATCCGCGCGTTCCGCAACTTGAGGGCTGCAACACGGACGACGCGTACTGAGGTTTGCTCGAGGTGTGTGACAGGACACCGTGAAAGAGTCTGGAAGTCTTCGAGGCGAACTCATCGTGAGCAGTCCTTGTAGCGAACACGAAATATGGTGTAGGTCAAGCCGAAGTTCAACGAGGTGAGGTCAACGACATGATGTAATCTCTTATGTAAATATTCACGTCTCCTGTTCTTCTGTCCTCTATTGTGCTCTCACCCAAGCCTGCGTTGTATTCCTGCCTCAAGACCTCACATGCGTAAATCTCGACCTCCCAGTCACAACCGAGGACGAATGGTTGGTGGTCGTGATAACCAAATGGCCCCAAAGTGTACGAGTACACAAAAGCGATAAGCAGGACCTCCTATGAAACAATTAGAAATGGACACAAACATGCCGAATATCGGATCAAATGAACGGCTTTGCGAAGCTGGTCTCGAACCAGCCTGTGATGGTAGGGTTGTTACTGAGGGAAATACAAGCTGGTTCGAGACAACTGACTCATCGATTTGATTGGTTGGAAGCAAAGTCGGAACGTGGCGGAATTTCGAGCACATTCGACTTCCAGCGGCCGATAGCTTGGCAGCGGCCAGTGAGACTCTCCTCGGTGACCAACATTCAGTTTCTTAGAGACGACTGCTCTACACTCAGACGTAGATACGCATTGATCGTCAGACAACGCTGTCATAATATCAGTCATGGCACGTGCGTAAAAATGTTCAATATGACGATATCGCTAATTCGATGTAAGGTACCGGTAAGTTAAGGTAGTAAGGTCGCACTGGCAGTCGGTGTCAATCTCTAGCACTCCAACCTCGACCTCGACCTCAACTCACCTTGCGGCAGCACTATAAGTAAACGTACGTTCAAACCTGAAACAAATTACCAATATAGGGAACTTCGGAGATGGCGACTTGCCGCGTGTTGCCAATGTGGAGAACTTGCATATTATGCGTGACAGTGGCAGAGGATAGATTCAAATTTACCACATGGTAACACAGACCCTTCCCGATCTGTGCAAGCTACATGCTATTGCAATGTCTCTCAAATAGCTTCTTCTATTTGGTATGGCCTCCTCCCACTCTATCGGCTTTTCCCAGTTATGTATTCTATGATTTCCCCTCCGCCAACGGTGGCTTTCCATAATACGTATGTCCTTTCCCCTTCTCCTACGTCCCGGGCCACTCATCTGATTATCCATCCTAGTTTGGGTGCTCTCTTGATTGGGCTCGTCATCTCAGCGATGTGAGTACATGACATTGTCGACTTACCAATCGTATTCATGATCATTCCCGTAGTCTATATGGATGTATGTACCAATACATTTCTATTCCACCCTATCAAACTAACAAAAAATAGTCGTGTGCATTCAGACCTGGTACTATTACACACACTATCTTTCGGACCCGTTGTACATGAAGCTCCTCGTCAGTTTACACCGATTTCTCTCAGTCCTGTCCCAATCTTGCATTGCAGGTCGCTGTCGTCGTTGTTTTAGAAACTTGCAACCAGGCAATGGTTACGCACGCGGGCAAGTGGAATCATCCCCCACCGGTATATGTGTATTCATCTGCCCCTAGCCTACACATATATCGTCACCGACTTTGGAGTATTTGAAGAGCTCCAGAAGGTTGTTTGGTCAGTGTGTTCCCCGTTCACAAAACCCTTGTGCTCATTCCCCACCAGGAGTATACAAGTAAGAAATTATTTTCCTTTACTGAACGTCATTGACCCATTACATGACCAAGGTCCCAGTCCTCTTCACTGTATGCGACTTATTTATCCTCACTACTCCTCCCTAGCTGACTATACATACCAGGCATTCACTACATTCCTCGTCCAATGCTTCCTAGCAGTGCGCGTTTACAGGCGTACGTCTCCACTTTCGCTGATTGAGTCCCGTCATTGAGCCTCCTCGCAGTAAGCCGTAAGAGCTGGCTTGCAACTGGCTCAGTAGTAAGTCGTGTGTCGCTTGGGATACGCATGTGATTTATTAATTGTTTTTTCCCTAGATGGCATTGGTTATTGCCGAGTTCCGTGAGTTATATGCCCCCGAGCTCACTTTCCCCGCACTAAGTGCATTAATTCAATCTGCAGTTTCAGCTATGAGTGGGTTATAGATAGTCTTGTTTGTAAGCGTTATTGACAACAGCGACGCTGTATACTAGTCTTCGGTATCAAACTGTATGCTTATGCTTCTTTTATTGGGTTCTCACCAGCGTTTCGCTCATGCACGCGTAGTTTCGGTCTCGCAACATTTATAGAGGTTGCTCAGACCCTGGGGGTAAATGAAGTAAATCCAGTCCTATGAACAGTCCACTGATGATACGTCCAGAGTCTTACGATGACGATCAATGCGCTCGCCGCAGCAGTGGATGTCTTCATCGCCGTGTTCCTCTGTTATCTGCTGCAGGTATCGCGAACTGGCTTCCGGGGGTGAGTATTTCCATACATTTGTTGGCTGTATATTCTGAATGTCCCGCAACTTGTCAGGTCTGATACACTGATCAACAAGTTGGTAAGTATTCATATCAATGGAGTCGCTTTCGAGAAAGACACGTGTGGTCCAGATTGTATTCAGCATCAATACCGGTCTTTTGACCAGGTCAGTTTCGTGATCTGATCGAGGTGTGTATTACTGACGGTGTGACAGTCTCTGTGCTCTCGGTTGTCTAATATCTGTAAGCGTCGCTATGTCCATCGTGTGATTGCTTGTCGCTGATCATGTAATAGTTCTCTGTGTCACCACGCACATGGATCTACATCGCATTCTTCGTATGCATTGGCCGAAGTACGTCCTGGTTGGAAACGAGGAGAATTTTATCAATGTATTGTTTCAGTGTACTGCAACTCCCTTCTTGCCACCCTGAACGCGCGCAAACGAATGAGGGACGGGTCTCATGAGGATGACATGTCGCTCTCCCTCCGTGGTCATGATCACGGTGCACAACAAAAGACGAATCACACTATGATTAGAACATCATCAAAGGCAGGTTTCTCGAGATATGACGTAGCACATGGTCTCATTATTCCTCATCAGCGCATGCCAGACAATATTTCCATCAAGATCGATACTACGCGAGAGTTCATTCGGGACGAGGTGAGCAGTGTATGCAAGGGCACACTTTTTGCTCGACTGACGCGGTAGCCAGCAGCACCCTTCGCCAGGAGTTGACGTGAAGAATCCCGAGGTTGTTTGAACTAGATCCCACGGTAAGTGGGGTAGTACCGGTTTTCTCAACCAGAAATCCGCTCTCTGCAAAGCGAACCATGGGAATAACTTACCGATGCGTAATAAAATTATCCGATACCATATTATACAGTTAATGAGTACTACAATAATTTATGGAGAATAGCAAACCCCAAGCTGCCGGCTCGCTATAGCATGTGAGTTGATTTTCTTTATGCTTGACTGTAGCTTGTCAGCTCAGTTCCCCGTCTGGTGTCGTTGTACATGTGTCATCAAAGACAACTTTTGTCTTCCTGACAGCCCCATAATGTTTGAAACTGTCCCAGGATATTATGATCCCGTAGGTATATTTTCCCAATGATTCTAAACATATGCGAGTTTCCGTAATTAAGTCGACCTATTACTTTGCACGCACACTGCTGTATCTTGATACGGCCTACTGCGTGTTATCATGTCAATCAGTTCTGATTCAGGCACTGTATGTGTCTTCCATAGAAATCGTTTTCTTAGGAGTCGGGGACTTGGCGCACATGTGTTGCTAGGATTACTTGCTGGCAAGAACAAGTGTGCTAATTAGCTTGCGCTAGTCTGTTCTTGAGTCTCTTGCGAACAAAATGGAAATTCCTTTAAATATGTTGTGGTGCCCTGAACGTAACTTGTTCCCCTTCTTCAACCATCTCCACCACCAAGTGAGCATCGCATACGCCAATAGGCACATAGTGCACCCCTTGCTTGATGTCATTTATTTTCACATTCAAGTTGTGACTGTATTTGTGTTTACGGGGATTAGTGCCAGCCCGTACGTACGAGAACGACAATGCAAGCGCTCACCGGTCGTACAGGTGATTATGAACATTCACGTTGTTGATGTTGTTCCACATTACATCTCCTACGCGAGGTCTGCATAACAGACGCTGCAGAGCGCTAGGAAGTGATTTCCTCTCAAGTGACTGCTCGACAGCCTGAACCGCATCGACATGCTCATCGCCAAAAAGCTGCCAGCGGGGCGAATCGGAAAGAGACGCCAGCTCACGGAAGCGATGGTGGGCGCGAGCATGCCAAATTTACTGTTACCCAGTTTTGACGAATCAACCTTATCAGCGAGGGAAAGGACACACCGCATTCCTCCAGTCCATGACAATATTAGGTGAGTCAGCACAACACAGACACCTCAGTCGAGCGTTCCGGCGGTTCATATCATCCACCTTGGCCACGTTTGGATCCAGTCCGCATGCATGGACAGCTTCTTCTAAGAATCGGATGCCCAATCGGTCTGAGATAGACCCAGGGCGTTCCGAGTCTTCTTCACCACGATCCAAGTATCTGTTCTGAACCCCAGCAGTTAAGAACACGTCGAGATGTGTGAAAATGCCAACGTAATCTGTTTGGAACAGAGCGCAGGCTAGTTGTAACTTGTCCAGGTCTGATTGAAATATTTCTGCACGTGTCGTACTGCTGGATGCCGGAACCCGACATCTGGATGCATTTTCTGAAGATAGATGAAGAGGAATTTTCACCAACTCAGCGAGTTCGGCGTCGAATTTCTTACTCCATTCGGCAACAAGCACAGGTAGCTGTGCGAATGCAGATGCAAATGGCTTGTCATTTATTTAACTCTCTTCGGGAGCCTTGATGATATCTGTGAAGGGAGGGAGACGGGCGAGGTCGGTCACGTGTGGAAGAAGACCGAACGTTAGCGCATCCGGCGACGGGTGTGTCACATATCTCCAGTACTCGAACACCAATGAGCGTCGACGCGGTTCACAAAAATTCACTTCCATTCGTTGGGACCGGAAGTCGTTCATGATCTTGATCCACCCAGGCAACATCCGGTCCCATTCTAGCATATCTATAATCAACTCCAATTCGGAGTGAATTACTTGGTAAAAGCCAACCTTTGTCCGTAAGCGGCTTGGATGTTCTGAAATCGGAGGAGCGAGATGGCTGAATCCGAGAACGACCGAAGTATGCAATCTCGCGCTGATACCCGAGCTGCTTAAGATGCGTGAAAATTCTATGCGCCAGCTCGATATCAGAATCATAACTTTCAAGAAATTGAGCAGACCTTCTATCTCGTTCCTCCCGACGCTCTTTCTGGTCGGCTTTGTGCTCTGATTCTGCCAAGTTTCACATTTCTTTGCGTGCTGTTGAAAACTAGTCTAAAAATGAATGAAAGAGATAAAATCCAATACACTTGATGTATAGCGCCATACTGTTTCTCTTTGTTACTTATAAATTGTGTCTTGTTGGGAGACTGGCGATACTCATGCATAAATGGCTGTGATATATTCCCCAGGCAGTACGGCGTGCGTGCGGATGACCTCGGGGGGGTGGCAGAACGACGAGACCTAATTTGTCTGTGAACGAGGTTTGTCGTGAAATATCCAGGTAACCTTACTGTCTTCTTCTGCAGTCTGGACAATACCTGCGACGTATATTCCAGAGAATGGTTGTTGCGTATTTTCCACAACCCTGTGTCACATATCAGTGCGTTTAAAACCGTCCGAGATGTCTAAACATACATGCCAACGAGCACAAAACACGAGATTTGCGTATTCTGGCTCAGTCAGGTCGGCCGGGCAGTCTGGCATTAGGAGCTCTCGGAGAGACTTGCATGTACGTGCAGGATTCAGGAGGTCTAGTACCATCGCATTCGTCAGCAAACGGTCGGAAAGAAGAAAAAACATGTACAAGGAATAGGACGTCAAGATTCAATCGGCACAATTCAACCGGCTTTCCGCGACGCCGTTTCTCAGTAGGAGCTGCCGCACCTTCGCGTCAAGGTTTTTGGGCAAGGGACGGGACACCATCTCCCAATGCAAGTTTGGCGGTAGTGTCTTCTGTGGGCACTCCGTCGTTGGCGTGGACTTGTCCTGATTTAATTCACTTTGCAGCTGATCTGGTCTGCACCATCGTGCAAGTTCGTGATAAATTTGAAGAGTTTCAATACGTTCCCCTTTTATGGTGGCCGTGTACCAATCTACCCCTTGGAATAATGATGCTACCCAAGCAAGGGCTTCGGTGGCAACGCCGCCCCCTAACGCTTGCCCGGGGCTGACACGGAATGATGCTAAATTACCTTGCTCGAAGCAAGGTTATATGATGCTCATGAAATCTGTCAAACGTCAACACATCCAAATATGCCCCTATTCAGGTCGCTATATTAAGCTAGCTCTTCCGTTCCAGCAAGGTCTCTGTCGGCAACGCCGACCCAAGTATTCAAATCTTATTCAAATGGGTCAACCAGACATGCCATTGTACATTCCGGGTCCACACACCTGGAGTCCTCGCGTCGTTTCCTCCTGTCGTAGTCGTATGTCAGACTGACTCATTGCAGGGTTCGCATTGGTCGACGTTGTTCTATTTGCTGCAGAAGAATTATATGTCGTAGCGTTTTGGAGGGCTGGGTACCGTGATGCAGTTTTCGACAGGAATAATTATTTGGTGAGTCCTTCGTCATCTCGACCGACGCGCGTTTGTCCTGGGAGTAGACGACAGCGTACAAAGATCCACTCGTTCCGCAACTTGAGGTCTGTCGCACAGACAGACTGAGACGGTGCATGCTCAGATTTGTTTACTGCTCAGGACAAGACCCCAGTGGAAGGAATACCGGGAGGTAAGCAATTCAGCTGGCATGAAATGGCACGACTCGATGCAGGTTCATCGAACGTCAGGCAAGCCATTGTGTGAGGTACCAACGGCTCCCCTGGACGACTGTGACATGACGCGCCCAAGCCTGTGAGTCAACTGTTTTACCTCTCGATGCTATCCCTGAGGCCTGTTGCAGACCTTCTCAACGGCGCTGAGGATTCGATTGTGGCTCACTATTTACAGCTCATGCAGAAGTCTCCTTCAAGGTTTCACTGGCTTATAAACACTACATACATGGTTCTGGATGGAAGATACAGCACGATACATACACACTCCCGCGAAACAGAAAACAAGTAAGAATACACCAAAAATGCCACATACTGCACGAATGTTGAATTGTCGAACGAACGCAGCCGCAGTGCGGGCCACGTCCTCAGTACTTATTTTTGCCCTATATTTAGATCTGATGAGTGACTCGGGCATAAGGATGAGACCACACAAACCTTGTTGGCGTTACCGCCTCCTCCATTCTGATAGGATTCGTGAGCAGGTACCGTCGCACAAAAGTCGCCTTAGCTCACCTGCGACGGCACAATCTGTGGTGAATCCAGGGACCCATTCGGCTTGGTTTTCTTGCTCGGGTGTGGTGGCTTGACGGTGACGACCTCGGTGGGTACTGAATTGTTGCCCGAAGCATTGTCGTTGTTCACGCTTTGACCCTCCCCTCTGACGGTCTGGTCGTTCGAGTGGAGGGTCAACTCGAACAACTCGGCCACGAGTGCATTCACAAGGTCGTCCGGGATGCTGCCAGGGGTCTTCGGACTTTTGATTCCGCGTTCAGAAGCACTGAGGAGCAGCCGTTCTCTGGCGCTCGCCACTTTAAGTACTGTTTCCATTGTCAATATCCTTCCCTCTTCGGGCGAAGGAAGTGTCGGGCTTGTGCATAACGTGACATAAGAGGGTAGTAACAGCTCGTGGTCGACGGAATATTGCTTATACGTGGTAATCTTCTCGATTGGTTCGAGTTTCAACTTTTCGAGGTGACGAACGGCAAGCTTTCTTATCTCAACGAATTGCCACAGGGTCGCGAGGCGTAGGATTGTAAGCCACGCTTGTTTGTCTTGCTTCGAAAACGAGTATCGCCTCGGTAGTCAAGTCAGTACTAATACACCTACATTGGGTGGCAATGCAACTCACGGGTTGTACCATACCCATACGAACTGTGCAAACTCGTCGGCTTTTACATCGTGGATGATGTATGGGCTGTTGACCGACCCATCCTCGCCTTCAGCCACAGGATTCAAACGATCACGAAAATATTCCGATTCACGCTCGAAAAAGTGCCGGTGCAACCGGAAGACCGTGTTTTCGACCTAATATTCCGCTGAACATCAGCACGACTCGACATGAAGATCAAGCAGGAATCACGTCACCAAGAAACAAATGTTCCCATCCCTGAGGTAATACTCATCGTGCCTTTTCATTGTACTGACTCCGCACTGGGTGGACATACTTTTCAGACGAAATTGGGGTTGTCGTTGGGGGGGAGGGGGGAAACTATGGGATGGGGGAGGAAACTAGACGGCTTTTATCTCCGTGACCATCATGCTTCTTTACGACGAACCCCGGAGGGATTAGGTTTGTTTTCTCAAGGTGGTCTGCGCCCAGCCTCGTGGTATTCAACTTCCTTCTTGGTTTCAGATGCGCACTCCATCCGGCATCGATACACGGCATCCACAGCAACGTGGACCCACAAACGTCTTATCTCGGGTTCGGGTTGATGCATGTTTCACGAAAGGATCACACTTCTCATCGATCGGGGGTCCGAGATGCTGTTGACACGCCGTAGGAATATTGGCACTCTAGCTATACTTGTACGCGTGCGGAAAATAATAATAATAATAATAATAATAAATCGTAGCGGCGCACGCGCCAGTCCCCGACTCCTTGGGGATTTTGGGTTCATAATTAAAGATTGAGCAACAACTTGAATATATTCACGCATACATTCACTGCACTTTACAACATCAACGGCCGGGAGTCATGCAACCAACGGCAGGAGTTATGAGGGGTGTCAAAACAGGAGACCGCATACTGCAGGTAATAGATTGGGTCATAATAAATGGGATAGTCATCCACATGGTGGACGAGGTCCAACGGCGGTCACGATGACTCGTCGGGCACACGCACAGCTCGATTAGGTTGCTTGTGGATAAATCTAAAGACAAATCAGTTCGGAATACCAGAGAAAATGTCACAACGTACATATTTCAGCGTTCAGTGTCACCTGGAAATAATTCGCGGCCCACCACGGGCCGCTAGTTTAGGATTCAAACTCCGCTAGGACCTAACCACCCCCAATTATTTAATTATTTAATATTTTTAAATATCTAGGGCCAACCTTCCCGACATAATCCTAGTCCCCAAGTATAGCTCGACTGCCGGAATATTCAGTCTGTTACTCCTATGTCACGCCATGGTCACCGATATTTCAAACGAGCGTAGGCATGTTTTACTTCTGCGGATCCTATAAAGACCGCGTCGTTTCAGATGAGCATCATCGCGGTCATGTCGCTGGCAAATCAGTGTTGTATTGGGGAAATTCGTATCAAGAAGAACACCAGGTTACTTCACGAATATGAACGGAATGGGGGTTTTTTTTTCTTTTTAGGTAGAACGAGAGCCCTCGCCCACCCGAAGAGATCGCAACGTAGAGATCAGTTGATCCATCGATCACGATTTCCCCCCACGCCCAGCTCCTACTGTCTTCCCTGACTTCCTACGATTTCCCCCTGCATTGAACGGTTAAATAGCCATAGAGTAACGCTAGCGCAATAACGCATACCTTGCTTGTTGCCGGGTTTGGCAGCCTCGACATCAGAAAGCACACTCGCGACATCGTTACCCTTGCCCGATTCATTTTTTTCAGTGTCATCCACGTTATTGTTAGATTCAGCAGTCACATCTTTACTATGTTCACTTGATGGTACAACAGGTTCGCTAATCAAAACATCACGAGAACCAGGTCTTTGGGTTGATTCCGCCTATGGTAAATTTCGAATGAGCAACTGTCAGAACAGAACAGCTGAGCAACTCGCCGAAGACGAAGGCTCACCCACTCCATATTTGGAGGACAACAACGAAGCAACATTACTTGCTTCCTGTGACGCTGTCCCTTGGTTGTCCCTTGGTTTGTCCGAAGCCGATGGGGGTGGAGGGGGAGAAGGGATTGCCGCTTCCTGAGCCGTTGTGACCAGGGGCGCTGGTGCCTGCGGTTTTTGTGGAACCGTTGTTTGCATTGTTGCCGTTGGTGTTGCCGTTGCCGGTGTTGCCGTTGCCGATAACTGAGATGTGAGGACGGAGGTGATGCAAGGCATAGGGTCAACCGAAGAACCTCTGGGATCAGCTGGCGACCCACCATTAGCTCGAGGTGCAGCAGCACCGTTAGCCTTTGATGGGTTGCCGGGGGGAGCTGGATTGAGCTTAACGGTACTATTCGATGAGCCATTGACGCCGTTGGTAGGAGAAGTTACAGCGGAAGGGGAAGCAGGACGAGGACCGAGATTGAAGATCCCCCGAATAAGAACCTCTACCTCCGCGTCCTCAAAGTCCTCGAAGGTAGGAGAACGGACACCACTTTCAGAGGCCTGCAGACGCAAGCGTTCACGTGCTTCGGCGATGCGGAGGACGGTCTCCATTCCAAGCTTCATACCCTCCTTGAAGGATAGAGGCTTATCCCTCTTGCAGACGTCGACGTAAGCGGGAATGAGGTAGAGACGACTGATGTTGTTGTCGTGATAGATGCCAATCTTCTCTACAGCCTCTATATCAATTTTTTCAAGTTCCCGGACGGCCAGCTCTTTGACGTTGTCAAAGGTCCAGCGGTTGGCGAGCTGGATAATACTGAGCCATGTCTCAAGCGGGGCATCGTACACCGAGTATTTACTGCCCGTCGTTAGCAAATGATTGAAGCGCACTGATCATGGGATGTGGCGAACTTACGGGTTATAGAACACCCAGAGGAATCGTGAGAAATCTTCACTCTTGACATCCTCCAGAGTGTAGGCGTTGTAATCCGTCGAACCTTGTTCCTCGCCATCGCTGCTGTTCGAGCTGTGGAGCTTCTGGCGGAAGAACAGAGACTCGCGCTCAAAGAAATAACTATGTATTCGGTAGAGGTGGTTTTCGACCTGCGAAGACAAATTAACGCCCAGTGAGGAGAGCGACGCAAACGTCGAGACTGACCAAGACAGTCATATCACCTCCACGCAGATAGAAATCCTTGTGGTGGACGACGCGAGAAACACCGTGTGAGGAGTCGGGGCCGACCATGATGGACTCTGCTAGAGAGATGAGGGAGGGCGGTGGAGAGAGAGAGAACTTGGGCTCTAAGGGAAATTTTCGAAGGAAGTCAAAATATACGTTTCCTAATTCCAGTGTTAGCAATCAAGTTTGGGTTTCGGCTACACGTGTTGGCGACACGTTGCCCATTGTCTTCCCTCCCCTTATGTATGTATTTTCAAGCTCATCACCAGCGTGCACCTCCGTTGCGTAAACGTGCCCATCGTCGGGAACACCGCCTTGATAGTGTACTAATCGGCACGTCTTGACCAACATGAGGTATTTCTTGTCAATTTTCGTGGTATCTCAAGCGACGCTACATAAGGCGGGGAACTCAGACGACTCGCATCGCTAGGAAAGTACATCAGCATGTCTTCAAATCGCGCCATGCCGATCGCTCGTGTCTCCACGCCGCAGAGTTACATTTTGTGGAGCAGTGCCCAGGTTCAAGGGCACCAACTGATCTGGTGGTTTGATATTACAGATCTGTCAGTACACGCGGGTACCTGCACTTGTGGACCACCGTTCGAGGCGCTGGTGGACTTGGCAAGAAGGCAGCACCTTCATCCCCTAACTGCGATTGGCAGCGATACGCCAGCGTCGACGCCGCTAATAATTGATGTTCAAATCCACGCGTCAGCTGCGTGTACCGTGATTTGAAATACAATAATAACGTTTGCTCCGTTTTACTCCGTGTACGCAAGAGACAACCTAATTACCACTACGAGCACAAACCAAGCCCCGAAACTCTCGCCACTCGACCAGACGTAAGTAGTATCACTTGAATCACGAACGAGTCTGCTCAGCCCCGTCAACGTTTCTTCTCCTGAACTCCTTTTTCGGAGCATCGACGTCGTTTAGTCTGTGTCACAATCTATAAGCAGGTCACGATCAACACTGGGCTCTCGCGTATGCGAGTGAAGGGTAAATTATGGAGTGGGCAAACAGCCTGGACTGATCTGAAATCCGAAACACGCGTTTTATAGCAGGCGTAAAATTCACCTTTGTCGCATCTCGTGAACCAGAGGTGAGATTACTGCTACGATCGATGGCCAAGCTCTCTCTGACGGCAGCCACTTTCAGCGCCAACTCTGGGCCAAGAAGCTCAAAGTCATAGTTTCCAAGGGGTTCTTCCCGTTTGGCCAGTTCATTCAGTAAAGAAGGAGCCACGGTTTAATATCATACTGGGAGGCAATCCCTACCTTCTCTGCTGGAGTCTTGCAGATTTGTTTGTATGGCATGTTTTTGACAGCGTACTTGTAGATTCCGTCAAATTCCCACATCCGTGCCAATTTCACGACAGGATGCCACATCTCAAAGATTGGGCATGATTTCCTAGTCTCCTCGCAAACACTGGAGACCGTGGCAGAGAGGACGCTGTACGTATTCAAAGTCCACGTATGAGAATCATTAACTTACCCCATAAAAAGCACCTCGAGGAAGCGCTTGAATTCCTCCTTTTTTATCCCATCCAAACGAATGAGATTGTTATCCTCCGCGTCTTCGGCTACAGGGAGTGAAAACATGCCTCGGAATATCTTGGACTGGGATTCCAACGATTGTCGAGGCACCCTGAACAGACAATTGTCCACCTATGTTGTCCCTCTGAGCTATGAATGCCTTCAACGGGATCGAATATACTTACCTGGATGGTCACTAGACTCATGTAGAATTGCTCATCTCTCTCGACCTTGGCCATTCCGGTTCACAGCCCTGCTGAGTTGAGTTCTGCATAGTTATGAATAGTATTGCAATTCTTCTTGATTGTAGCGCGTACCTTGGAATGTCACGATGAATGGTGCTGCGCTCAGTGAAGGCCGAGGCGCCGAACTCCGAGGGAAAGACTCTGAGAGCGTATAGGAGCTTGTCAAGTGGCAGTGCAACCATGTCGATGTTATGCCACGTGTCCAGTAACAGAAGTACCCGACCATGCGCCCAAGGTACGTATCGATCAAATGCAAGTTTCAGCTTCGTAGAACCTCCAAGTGGGTTGTGCACACCGTGCAGAAAGGTGTAGTGCAGTGGCCTACCTTTGACGATACGAAAACCCCTTGGCCGCCCACAGCTAAGAGCTTGCAGACGGGCTCGTCGGTCGCACGCTCTGTGCAAACAATAGAAGAGAACAAGACACTGGACAAGGCAAGATCTTCCGTCTGTGCACGACGGCTCCATCAAAAGCGTCTACATGGCAAGCTCACTGGAATCACTCGAGGAGGCATGTGCCCCCTGAATACTGCACTTTTTCTGACATATCAAGTACGGTTTAGAAATTCAGAAAAGTGGAGCGGGCAAGCGAGGGCAAAGTACTCGACGAACCTGGGGTGTCGCAGGCGGCACTGGTGGACCCTTTGATGGAACCAAGGAGGTACCATCATAAAAAGTCGGGGGTCTCGATGAGTCAATTTGGAAAGGTGATGATCTTGTCATCAAGGCTTGTGCGCTTTCTGATTCTCACCAGCAAGAAGGGCGAGGAGATTATGGTCTGCATCCACCTGCGCCGTCACCTCTATTTGCCGCGGCGTCCAAGTCAACGTTTTACCATGCCCTGGCCCATGTGAGTTATCATTATCTCTACAGGGCTCGATATGAGGCAGACCGGTAGTTTCCAGCCCAGAAGTGTCGATTCTTTCGTTTCCGATAATTTTTCGGAGGGAACGCGACATACTGAGGAACAGCACGAGATCCAGGTCGAGAGAATAATCGGGCGTCAAACTCTTCCTGGAACTGTTGGCGCGCTGCTACCACGGCGACTAACACGCACGCAGTCACAGCTCGACTACGTCTCCATTAACACGAGCACGGTCATTGACGTTTCGGTCGAGACAACCACGGAGTCGTCGCATCCTTCTCCCAACTTGCAAACGTCGACTGCATACGCTACAAGACCGTCGCGACCGCGCGCAGCTACCGTGGATATTCTGACGCCCCATGAGAATCTGGTGGAACGGGCAAAGGACTTTGCGCGCAAACTGCGACGAAAAAGCAGGGCGGAACAACCGTAGGTTCCGGTTGGGGGGTTATGGTGGTGTTCCGGAGTATTTTCGTTGTTGCCAAGGTGCCCGGCATCTCCTTCTTATTGGAGCTGATCAAAAAATATATGCTTACCCGAACGTCTTCTATATCCATCTATACCCCATGCATGACGTTATTGTCTTTCATATCCTACTTCTCGATGGCCAAATCGTTGACATGACGGTCGAACTGAAGCGAAATGAGCCTGTGTCGCTCGAATGCGTTGAGCGAGGGGATGGATAGACCGAGCTCGACCCTTCACACGAGCTTGTTTCGGTCTGATTTACGTTTCGGTTGAGTCATGCCCGTTTCGGGAAACTCACAATTGCTTGCACTCTGGCCCCATGTTCCGTCATACAGCGCCCACGCATAAAGACCCAGTGGAGATAACAATGAATTTCCCAAACTCTTCCTGGCATTTTCTAACGAGATGTACAGTTCTCCTCGACTCCTCGTCGACAAGTGCACTCCTCGCGACAGGTATGCGAGGACACACGTCCCCCTGAGCACTTCACTCTGCCCAAGTGCTGACGACTCACTCCTCACCATGGTACGTCGCACAATCCACTTATTTCTCCAAGCACGAACTAATGGCCCCACAGCAAACTCTATCACCTAGTATTGCAAGGCGCCGTGCATATTCATCCTCTGACTCGCCAGGATGGAAGCTTCTCCCAACGCCTATACGACCCACGTTCCGGCCTCGCGATTACCAGTTGCCGGCGTGTACAGAGGATGAAGATGGGTCAGATACGCATACCATCTCTCTCAAGGTTCTACGTCGCTCTCTTAAAAACGTCGAGTTCGATCCATCATGTCTCGATTGCCTCGATCAACAGACTCTTCTATCACCTACGGAATCCTTCTCAGAGATATGCTACACCGAAGCTACACACGATCAGATGCCCGTACCCGTACTACAACCCCTGCAGCCGCGCATACGGAGGCGCACCCCATTATATGATAGGACTGCGATGAGCGAAGAGGATCCCTACCACGATTGGGACGAGAACATGTCCGTCAGATGGGAAAGGCCTTCGCGAAAGCAGGTTTGTAAACCGATATTGATCTACATCACTCATGCTGATCGTTCAATTTTAGATTCCCCCCGTCCCCCCACTCCCTGAGCATCTGAAGAAGCACAAGGGCCCTGAATCACGGCCGAGCTATCAGCAGTCCGTACTCGCTGACCTCGAGACCCGTCTACTCCGAGTCTCTACTAGCCCGGGCGATTCTGTACATTATTTCCCAGTTCCATCGCAAAGGCGAAGTGAGGAATCTGGAAAGGACTCTCTGGAGTCTCCATCGGTCCTTTCGACGCCATCAAAATCCCCATCCACCAAGTCCGGCGGGACATTCCGACGGTTGGGCAGCGCCTTCAACCGTTCCCGCTCGAAATCAAGAACTTGAGTTCGGACTATATTTTTCCGTCTCCGTCGTTCCTACACACATATTCTACATTACGCTCCCTTGCCACTGTTTATCAACTCATCATTCCAACCAACGTCATCGTGCCTGCATTCTTGGTCCCTTTGTTTCAAGGTTCTTCTTCATAGTATACCCTACTGTAGCCCCTCCCTAGATTTCTCTGTACGACCGTTGTCTTAAGGATAATTCGAATCCCTAGTTCACATCGCTAGTCTCTGGAGAACCTCGCATAGGCGCCACTGGATCATGTTCGAGACTCAAGTTAACAAGGTTTAATTATCGAAGCACAGTGGTCGAGTCAAGTTACCATGAGAACATAAAATTAAATGATGGTAGTTAAGGAGGCCGGTGAAAATGTAATTCGAAGTTGCCTATGGAACTTGCGGATGGAGCTTCAGAAGTTTGTAAACCGTCGGAGACTCGGAATGATGGCACTTCAAATGCATCGTTGGCAGTTCATATCAGTGATGGCATGATAAGAATAGCTCTGAAGCGTTATCGGATCATCTATGACGAAGGGAGGGTTAGTTCTGTTATGCGCACTCACACAAGCGTGATCGAGGCGAGCTTCGAAGCTCGTATTGTACGTCATGTGAACGGGGCGTTGCCGTGGTGAGAGGGCTGCGGATGGCCTAACAGACATGGGTAGGCAGGCACAAAGTATGCCAAGATGGTTATATATAGCGGAGGCAGGACGTCGGGTTGGATGTCAGCATACATGAACGTGTTCCAGGTACTACGGCGAAGTGGTGTCATCGTGTTTAGAGATGACATTTTGTATTGTTCGAAGATGGGCCTGACCAACTTGTTTCATTACGTCTGGAGAATTGATGCGGTTACTTGTTTTCAGGTCGGGCGTTATGAGAGGCGCATGCGGCGTTAAGTCGTCCGACGAAAAGCCGATCAACTCCCTTTGACAGACTGCTTCTTCGAAGACCCTAGGCGAGACAGTCGTTCCTCGGGCTCGAACGGGTTATGTATGTACGCATCATACATACAATCAGCACGCAAATGAGGTCATATATCTAGGTTTGGTGATCTGATTGCTTCGAAGAACGAGCGAGGACCCTCAGTATCACGGTCGTCCAGCGCAAGCCCTGCCGTTGCGTTCTCATGGTGATTCATGAAAGTCTTCATTTTTGTTTTGCAGTCGTGGTATGCCACGGGCAAGTATTACAGGAAGTTTCAACAAAGCGTCACGTTGAGCAACACTTGTAACAGGCACTAGAGTTTCGACGTTTGGCCCAGCCGTTTCGGGATCAATTCGCTGTATTGAGTGACCGAAACGGCTACCTCCTCCACGAATGGGGAACAGCGAGAGTTCAAGCAGATCCACCTTGACGACTCGTACGACTTGGCTAGATTCTTACAAATCGTCTGTTTCCTTTACCTCTACTGTATGTCGGTCGGGAGATTTGTCCTTCGGCGTTAGGGCTCCCACGCAACGGCTTCGAGTCTTCGACGCTGACAGGACCGAGAAGCTACCAAGGTCGCCGTCGGATCCCGGATATTACACATCTCGAGCGACTCATTTACAACAAGGAACACAAGTTCATAATAGCAAATGGGCAGGAGAGCAGGAGCAGTGGTACTGTAAGACAACAGTGATTTCTTTTATTAGTACGAATGCTGGTAGTCTAATTTTCAACTTTCCAGCATGCTTACCGCCTTCCCATTGTGCAGTCTCAGAGTTGTCGCACCGTCTCGACGGTCCTATTTCTTGAACAAAGACATCTGGGAACATGGAAATGACTTTGATACCCCTTGCGGATGGGATAACGAGGTGATGAGTAGTATTGCTAGCGACTACGCTTGGAACTACAAGCTATGGTGTGGTTCGGTCTTTCTTTGAAGCTGGACCTACTATTATAGACTCATTTGCGTGTCCATGTATAGCTTGTCGTTGATCTCGTCCAGACTTGGGATTTGGACGCGTCCCCTGAAGTCGACTTCTCATTTCCTATCTTGGCAGACCACATCCATCGATATCTCTCCGTACGCGGTCCCAACGCCCAACGATCTCAACCACAGTTAGTATACAGCAGCGCAATGTACCCGCCGATCGAACCGTTTGAGAAAGGAAGACTCGAGGTGCGGGCATCGCCAACCCTCATCCACTCGCTCTAGTTCGTCTGGCAATGTGTCTTGCCAAAAACACTTATATATCATCGTGCCTACTCCTCGCTGTAGCTATGAAATCAGCGGAAACAAGAGCGGTGTCCCAGGTATGTAACCGGGTGCATTGCATTTGTAGCTCACTCAGCGTTGATATCCTCCGATAGTCGTCTTTCTTCACGGGGGTCCTGGCAGCGGAGCAGATCCCAAGGACAGGCAATTTTTCAATCCACAGAAATACAGTGTCTGTATACCTGTCTCTGCTTCATGTCCGTACTGATCCCTCGTACTAGATCGTCCTATTTGATCAACGTGGAGCTGGCAAATCAACTCCGTTCGTTCTTCATGAACCTACAAGATCAAGACTCGGCATATTGATCATTGGTACAGGATTGCTTCTACTGAATACAACACTACTTGGGACCTCGTGGCGGACATCGAGCGTCTTCGCGAGAAATTGGGTATCGAGAAATGGCATGTGTTCGGTGGTAGCTGGGTACGCTCTTCTGTTCTTCCGTTGTTTGCCCACCAAGCCG
The DNA here is from genome assembly GCA_038092555.1 of Boletus subgraveolens. NCBI lineage: Eukaryota > Fungi > Basidiomycota > Agaricomycetes > Boletales > Boletaceae > Boletus > Boletus subgraveolens. The sequence continues at coordinate 41,100 of JBBPQP010000067.1, forward strand.
ACTGACTAGTGGAATGCGTTGATAGGGATCAACGCTTGCGTTAGCATATGCTCAGGTGAGCACAATCAACACTGGTCGTGCGGTCTGACGCGAACTTCGAAATTAGACCCACCCAACAAGGGTGAGGAGCCTCGTCTTGCGGTGATTCCTTTCCCTATTCTAATCAACAGTAATCTTCACTTACGACGTGAATGGAGTGGTATTTTCACTCTCCGGAAGTGGTTCGCAGACCTTCCATCCTCCTGCATTCGAATATTCTGAGCATTTCCAGCGAGCTCAAGTTCCTCTATCAAGATGGTACTTCCCATCTCTTCCCGGAAGAGTGGTGGGTACTTTTCTCCGCGATCTTTCCGTTCTAGATTGTGATTCGTCCGTTTTTTCACTTTCTGGTTCTGAAATCCTGTGGGCACTGTTTCAGGGATCGTTATCTTGCACCTGTGGATCCCTCCAAGCGGCACGACATATTCACTGCATATCATGTACTCCTCCATTCACCCGAGGAGAAAACAAGATTACGGGCTGCAAAAACATGGTCTAGGTGGGAGTGAGTGATGTCTTCTGACTAATTCTCGGGGTTCAACGTGATCGGTGATCTATTAACGCACAGAAAGGCCACCTCCACGTTGTATACTAGTGAAGACATGCTCCGACGTGCAGAGGAAGATATGTTTGCACTGTGTGTTCCTTCCCGAGTATCGGTTGTGGGCTCCCTTGCTGACTGTGGTACGCAGCGCCTTTGCACGCATTGAAAACCATTATTTCGTCAACGAAGTCTGTCTCGGAAACTTTGTGTATTTCGGAGAAACGTTAACCGTGTACAACAGGGATTTATGCGCGACGGCCAGCTCCTGGAGGAACAGAGTATCGCTAAGATGCAAGTAGAACTGTCCATCCCATGCTCACTTTTGCTAATATGCATATGCAGTCGACACATACCTACGATTGTCATACAAGGAAGATACGATGTCATCTGTCCCGTATGTTTCTCATCGCTGCTGCATGCTTCCCTCCTTGTTCTGATTGACTCTGATCTAGGTGACGACCGCTTGGGCACTCAAGACAGTTTGGGAAGCGAAGCCTTCGACATCGTTCAAGCTTAGCATTGTTCCTAATGCGGGACACTCGTCGCGCGAGACTGGGACCGAGAAGTTACTAGTTGAAGCCGCGGATGAGGTTGTCGCAAAGTATTGACGAAGCGCGGTGGAGAAGTTTGGATCACGATTTACCTCGTATAATCACTAGAGTCTCGATTTCAGGCTGACAATAACCCAGAGCTTGGAGTCTACGTCTCACTCATCATTGGTACTAATCTGGTACACCATCATCTTACTTGACAAGGTTTCCTACCAACATAATCCAAGTACCCTACATCCTTCTCCATCTGCCTATCCGTCGGCACCAAAGAGCGGATATCTGTCCAACTATCACGAATCAGCCCTGCTTGCCGATACGCGAACCAGAGTGAACGCCTTTCCACAAACATTTCCAAGGAGGCGCTCAGGTCCGTAGAGACGAAGTAACATAAGTACCACGGCACAGCACGTCAAAATTAGAGCGCCTTCTCCAAGTCTGCACCAGAGGGTAAGTACATCTTTGCAGATTTGTTCGCGTGTGTGAATCATGCTAACTTCAAACAGCCTCCTATTTGCCATATGCACGGTCCAGGTCGCAATGTCCATCATAGGGCTCGGTGAGGACTCAATCTCATACGTTCACGTACACGGTGCCACCGTGCTAGGTAAGTCATTTGCACTACCCTCGTATCAGCTTCTTCATCCCCTCAGACAAGGCCACTCGTGTAGAGCAACGTACCCGGATCCGGGCAGAGCTTGCCTGCGATGGCTTTCATAAAACGTGACCCAAGAACCGACTTCTGGAACATGACAAGTTTTCTGAACGTACTGGATCAAACCAAGTACTCTGCTGCGTGCACGCCACCTCAAGGCCCACACTTTTCTTTTCATACGGGCCTACGAACATACAAGAGTGAGCCTCGAGAACAGTGAGTCGATTCCCTCTTGTGTTTGAGTAGTTCGCTATTAATATTCGTCCTGTTGGTCTTTCTTCCAGTTGACATGCTCTTTGGCATCTCCACGACGCTCCACTTACTTCGGAATCAGGCGAGCAAGTCGCGAGATGTCGCGGCAGGTATGGCGAGAACAACGACAAAGAGTGTCGATCAGGATTGCCCACTAAGCCACGAGACAATACAAACCGCGCGCACACAACACGCACGACGCGAGGAGCTGCGCGAAGTGTGAATCAGTGCCGCATGCAAACTAAGAGACTCCGGAGGTACACACGGCGAGCCAACACGAACGCATACCGAGCGATGGTGATGTCATGATGAAATGAAAGCGTCAAGCACACGAAGCGATCGTGAAGACACAGAGTGAACGTAATTGTTCCAAGGAACCCTCACAGCGAGCGGGAATGCTGAGACGAACGGTGGCGAGAACGTGACGCCCTTAAGCCTACCCACTCGCCCTGCATGCCCTGCCCATAAACTCGTGCGGACCCCATCTCGTTCATTCCAAGCCTGTCTGCTCAACTCGCTCCGGTCTGTTACCACATACTTGGTCCCCCCAGGCTCGTCCCCTTATTACCACAGTCGCACTCGTGTACTGCTAGTATTAGTAGGCTTGTGTCTGAGGAAAACATGCTCACTGCAGCGTGCTACTGTAGTATGCACAAAAATCACTATGCTCTGTGTAGTACGCGGCAGCAGATGCGAAAGCAGTGTACCGAGCACGAGATCTACAACCAGTGCACACGGGCTTGCAATTCGAACTCTTCTTCTTCTTCACGGGTGTAGTTGGCCAACATTTTGGGAATACGGTCTCAGTAGCCATGGCTCTAAACTCACAGCTTGGCCGACATCTGACAACGTCTGACATTTTCGATCCTTTCCCTAAATTCCTTACGGAAAGCTATCCAGTGTCGACGTCTGGCAAATTGGGCTCTGATATAGTATGTACAGCCCTTCCATGTCGCTCCTCACTTTGTCCCTGACGTGGCAGATAGGGTCGGTTAATTTATGAGAACTGTAGCAACGGAACGCGAATGCTGCCTGGCAGATTGCGCATCTGCACCGCACGTGCAGTGTACGCAACGCAGTTCGCCAACGTTCGTTGCGTACGCTGCGTCCTGGACCCGTCACAATCTGTTAACACGAATCGGAAGCGCTTGTGGATGACGGGCCCTGTCATCGTCGAGACTCGAGGGCAATCTATCTAAATGATCGATCAGCCAGCCCTGGGCGTGGTTTGACCCAATGCTCAGCGCTTTGACAAGCTTCAAGCCTTGCTGGTTTTTAAGTGAATTCCTTAGGAAATCCGTCGTCGTCCGTGTTTCTCGCGCCAGCTACGACAGAATTGTATCAGACGACTGAGGATGGATATCGAGGATTCTTGATCACTAAAGATTCACACGCAGTGAGGCACATCAATGACTATACCCATGGAGATGCGCATGCGTCCTTACCCGCGAAGGAGTCCATCAGCGAGTGGACTCTTGGCCGAGATTCTCATCCGTGACGACCGGTCACTGGTCATGCCCAGGACGATTGTAACCGCCTCATATGAATCTATGATCGGATCCGGCCTACGCTTTCGTGGTCGAAATACAGACGACAGCGCTGGTGCTTCGACCGTGACAGTGCAGTCTGCACGGATCCATGGGAAGTAACTCGAACAATGCGATCAAATAGGTGTTGTTGGCATGGCAAGTCTCATAGGGACATACGTTTGACATGGGAGCCTTCTCGGAGACTAGCTGTGCAAAAAAAAATTGACAGCTCGCGAGGGCAAGATGGGTCGCTTGCTGCTTTTCTCGTTCAATTATCAAGAAAGGACTTTCGAGCTTCTTTTTTGACGGCCCATCCTCCGATGATAACACCCTCGTGTGGAGCCGGCGAGCAATAAAACCTTGATGTTCCACACTGTCTCCGCAGAAGCAAGCATTTATGACGCCAGATATTCAGGCTCCGGAGCGATCACATCCCGCCCGTTGGCTGGGCTCCGGTGGATCCATCAGAAGCGAGGTTCTTCGATGCATGCCGTAACCTGGCGGGGCCCTACCATCCTACATATATTAATCTTCATTATGCCGTCGGATCATCACATGTCAACCGAGCGTCTGTTGACCAGTCGAACGTTTTACGCAGAAATTTTTCTGGATCGTTGGGGTAGAGCAGAATCACCCTTCGTCACTACTTGACCTTGGGTAAATATTGGTGTCGACTGTCCGGGCGCATCGGGGATATAGATGCTTCTCAAACGGACGGTATTTGATCCCCAAATGCGTTGACGTCGGGACATTTTGACAAATATTCGCCTCCGTGCAAGTTGTGCCTGCTCAGGCTGGAAATATTAGAAACTTTCGCCACAGACACAAGACCAGTGACCACCACCCTTCTCTATTTCGTAATAGATGTTGAACATTTGAATGTTGAGTGTGTGAATATATTCTACATTGACTGGTTTGACAAGTTGCGTTCGATGCATTTGGATCCAGGGCGTTTCTTCAATTCCATTTCGCATGCAACGCGGCGGCGAGTAACCGACCTTGCGATCAGACGTACTGGCGGATGGTAATTCTGACCCCATCTTCTGTTGTCATGACCAAGAGGAGCAGACAGACAGGACGTGTAGCCAGATGGACCGTATCCTCACGGATTGATGTGAAGCCAAATGGACTCGGGTGACCGTTAATGACACACAATGCCTTTCGGGACGGAAGCATGCTGACGGTATCGGTAGCTCATTCTACAAGGTTGGGGAGAGTACACTCCATGTACGCAAATTGACTCCGACTATTTAGGTAGTTTATTTCTTGTGGAGTCCCAGCAACGAGTTAAGGTTATGATTTTGCCTTAACGAGATTACTATAGAAAGGAAGAAGGTTCCAGCCCTACAAGGGTACATTGCGCCTCCTGATACGTGACCGTCGGGATCGTTATCTCCGAACAGAAGGAGACCGTGGAGATAACAATGTTTCTCACAAATATTTTCAAGTATCGTTGATATCCATTTGTTGCATGGGACGATTTTGCGCGGAACGAAATTCAAGATGGAATATGGAGGCCCTACGTTCACCACTCCAAGAGTTGACAGGCGCGTGACGCGCCGACGGGATAGGAATCTAATCTTTCGCCCAGAGATACGTCAACGTCGGTTATTGGAAATTGCTGACGCTCAAACGTCCAACGGTAACTAGCGCGAGTTCCGGTTCCTGGAGTGCCTTAGGTGTATGCTTGGCTGTTCACCGGCCCTTTGCAGCCCTCTGCGTCTCACACGGCAGGGGTCGTGTGTTGACCACGCACCCATGCCTCCGAATCGTTCCGAACACAGGACAAAGTAATAGATGGTGCGGTTCTGCGACGTTGCGAGAAATGAATGTTCTCGGGATGACCGGGCTGCATACACAATTGCCTTCCGCATGTACCCATGAGAGGTGGCGAACTGTGGCGAATCAGTCTTGTAGTAGGTCCGCGAGCTTGAGCAGACGTGTGACTAACGGATCGCATAACTGAAGGTCGCCTACCTATCGCCTGTGGACACGCGTTTTGATGGGTCTTGTGTGAATGCAGCATGGCCGTCAGGGGTTGGGAACCCCCCCTGACACGGTGCTACGAGGAAATGAACGGCATCTATCTTGCCGAATGGCAAATTTGTTTGTCCTCGGGCCGGCGGAGTTGGGCCTGATGTAATTCGTGCTGTCAATGATTTTGGTTCAGTACAAGTGTCCACTGACTCGACTCGAGTGTGAAGTACGCCGTCCTTTGCGTGGCAAGTAGTCATAAAGGGTTCCAGAAAACCGTTTGAAAACATTCGCGGGAGGGGGGAATGGAGGCTGCGTGCAGCATTTGCACCGCACTTCCGCCGAGGACCGAGATAAGGGTATAGGTTCATACATCATTCATATTATCGGCTTACCAGTGGCTGTGCATGGTGCCATTCGTGGTTGGACGTACTGTTGTGAATACGGGGGTTGCGCAAACCACTGACGTGCATTCGTACGAGTCAAAGTAGTGTAGAACTGAAGCTCGCCTTGACCAGTGTGGTTAGTGGATATGTTTGTCCAGGCAAGTTGGGCTAGCTGTGTAGCTGAAACATTGTGGGTAATTCCCTCGGAGCTTTTCAATGGGGAGAAGGGGGATAATTGCGGCATTTGCGGCGAACTCGTGAAAATGGAAATGTCAAGTATGAAGATTCCAGGCAGATGGTCCAGGAGTTGTAGGGACTAGAAACAAATGTGGACAAACGGGGTATTTGGAGTCGAGGCACCAACAGTTGACATTGGTGAGATCGCCCTCCAAGTGCATCAGGGTCGACAGGCGGAAGTATGTAGGTCCATGCAGCCATGCGCATCAGTGGTGCGACAGATGGCCTTGCGACCCACGGTGTTCGCGTATTATGATGGTAGTTGACCGGAGCTCGGAATAAACGGTGGGGTGTGTTGCTTGCAGTGTGAGCACAAGTGTAATGGGGGCAGTGGTTATTTAGAGGGCGTGCTCGCCACCACGAGAGATGGTGTGATGGTGATCCACGCGAACCAGCGCCCCTGCAGAGCACAGTGGAATATGATGAGATGCAACGAGGATAAAGGGTAATGAAAAGAAGCTGGTAAGGCGGATGCAGGAACTCGATTAATGGGCTTCGTGGTAGGAGGGCCCGAGATAGCGATGATGTGATATCATCATATGCGCAGAGCCCCTTTCTTTCAGGCACAGGAGCGAGCAATGTTGCGGTGACCACCCCTGCGTGCCTTCTCCCTCTCAGGTTACAGGGCGACGTCCGCAGCGGACTCGACGTCGACTCACTTCCAAAAAAGGAATCACCCAGTTAATTGCGAAAAAAAAATTCAGGAAAAAAAGGACGAAAATAGTGCCAGGAACTCGACCTGATGTGCCTGAGCGATCTGATTGGTCGACCGCAGATCCTTAGCAGTCCACTCCCAGTCCTCCCACCGCACCAGGTCCTTTCTCCCTCGCCCCCTCGATCCCTCCCCCGCCAATCTCCCCCTCCACTCCACGTCGCGCTAGACGTCCTCCACGTCCTCCTCGACGTCCCCACCACCCTCACCTCTCTCCCGTCTAGACACTCCCACCAACGATGGCGCGCAGACCTACTTCTTCGGCTGGTGCGCGCCCCTTCTCTTCCTCGGGCCTTCGCCAACCGACCTCACCCGCCGCATTCGACCACGCCCACTATCCCTACGACAATACCTACTTGGAGGAAGAGGAGGAGGACGAAAGCGACGCCGAGGACCTCTTTGCCTTTCTCCCACCCTCAACTGCAGATCAACAGAGAGACGCACAGAAGCACTCTCAGGAGCTTTTCCACAACACAACCTCATATCCCTACCTTTCCGCCAATGCCCTCCCTCCAGATGTCCCTTCCGTCGCATATCCGTCCCCGTCCTTCGATCCTTATGCACGTTTCCCTGCTGATGTAGCTGGGCCTTCCAGTCTTTTCTTCCCTCCCATATCAAATATACCCGTCGAGAGCCCCCCCTCCACCATTTCCCAGCATACCGGGAGCGACCCGTATCGTATGCGAACACTTAGCTCCGCCCGCCCTCCAACAACAGACACAAGACCTTCTAGAACCAGCGCCATGAGTTCACGGGAAATCCATGTAGGCCTTCCCTCTAGTCCTCCAGAGAAGACCCTCGAACTCGACCCTCCTCAATCATCCCGCCGGAAACGGATTCTATCTTCTACCATAGCTGATGATACCGCGACGCTCGACCTCACACCGAGCATGCTGGAGGAAGACAGTCGGGACGGTTCGATCAAGTACGTTGCCTCGTTACCGTTCTTCTTCTCTGCTCACAATTACACACCTAGGATGGAATTTGACCTTGATGCGGTAAACGAAGAGGATAGTCCTTTCCCAGAAGTACGCGCATCCGTCTCCAACATCGATGACCCAGAAATGCCAGTAATGACCTTGCGTATGTGGGTCATAGGTCTAGTACTCTGCATGATCGGCGGGTTAGTCCACTCGCCATCCATTTTAGCCGTTTCTTAATTTTCGCAGATCATTGAATGTCTTCTTCAACTTCCGACAACCGGCCCCGAGTGTCTCCCCCCTTGCGCTTCTGATCATAAGTTATCCCATTGGCAAATTCTTCGCCTTCGTCCTCCCAATCGCTACTTATCGACTTCCTCGATGCCTCGGCGGGCTAGAATTCTCGCTGAACCCCGGTCCTTGGAATATCAAGGAGCATGTCCTCGTCTTCATCATGGCAAACGTGGCCATTGGTCCGCCATACGCTATCAATGCTATCGTTGTAACCCAGATAAACTACCACATTCCCGTTGATTATTGGTTCAGTGTGCTCCTAGTCGTCGCCACCCAACTCACAGGTTTCGGTCTTGCTGGTCTGTGCAGACGATTCTTGGTATGGCCCGCTGGCATGGTTTGGCCCCAAAATCTCGTGACGTGCACACTGCTGAACACTCTACACGCGGAAGATGATGAGGCGCCCGGAGGTATTACTCGTTATAAGTACTTTCTCCTGGTCTTGTCTGGTGCTTTTTTCTTCTTCTTCATTCCCGGTAAGTAGTTGGTTCACTTATGGTCTTAAAAATCCTCATACTTTGTCAGGATACCTCTTCCAGGCTCTTTCTGTGTTCTCGTGGTTGTGTTGGATATTTCCAAACAATGTCCCAATCAACCAGATGTTTGGCGTGAGCTCCGGGTTAGGGATGAGCGTCCTCACTTTCGACTGGTCTCAGATAGCCTGGATTGGCAGCCCGTTGATGTATCCATGGTGGGCCGAAGCGCATATATTCGTTGGCTTCGTCCTTTTCTTCTGGATCATCACGCCTTTGATGTACTACACAAACGTACCGGTTCTTTCTTCATCGAAATTTGCCATGTTAACCTTTAATCACAGACTTGGGACCTCGCATATTTCCCCCTCAATGATGATAACCCATACGACCGCTATGGGCAATACTACGACGTTTCCCGCGTATTAGACAGCTCAAATCGCTTCAACGCCACGGCATACTACGAATATTCCCCGTTATACCTGCCAGCAACTTATGCCATGACCTACCTCCTCGCATTTGCGCTTGCGACCTGTGTGCTAGTCCACACTGTCTTGTATCATGGTCGCAGCGTGATAAATGGGATGAAGAGGATCCGCGTGGAACCAGACGATATCCATGCAAAATTGATGCGCAACTACCCAGAGGTGCCAGATTGGTGGTACATCGTGTTTTTCGTTGGATTTTTCCTCATGATGGTGCTTGTCGTGGAGGTACGTAAAAGTACGCTTGTTTCGTTCCTTTGTTCCTTATTCTCTCGCGTTAGGTTTGGCACACTTCTGTGCCTGTGTGGGCTCTATTGTTAGCCGCGCTTTTGCCGGTATTATACGTGCTGCCTTCAGGTTTCATCTTCGCAATGACTGGCCAGGGGGTAAAGGTTTTATCTTCTTGATATCACTCTGAAGTTTAATACATTCCTTAGATTTCGTTGAATCTGCTAGCTCAAATCGTTCCGGGTACACTTTTAGCTGGTAACCCCATCGCAAACATGGTGCATACCTGGTCGAACACATCGTTTCGCTCGCTTTTGCTGATAATTTTCGTAGATCTTCAAGGCTTACGCGGTGCAGACACTGACAGAGGCGACGTCGTTCGTTCAGGACTTGAAACTAGGTCATTATATCAAAGTACCTCCACGAGCGACGTTCGTGGGTATGACATTTTGCGCTTTCCTGCGAACCATGTGCGGCCTGACAATATACAACAGTGCAAGCTGTCGGGACACTTCTTGCTTCGTTCGTCCAAGTTGGTGTGAAGCAATGGTTGTTTAACAACGTCAAGGATATCTGCACTCCGAACCAACCAAGTTTCCTTACCTGCCCACATAATCAAGTATATTTCACGGCATCTGCGATTTGGTATGTACGATCATTGTTCTCCAGACGGTGTGCTTATCCCGCTCGTCCAAGGGGCCTCATCGGGCCTACACGGCAGTTTGGTCCTGGCTCACTTTATCAGCCTGAGTTATATGCGGTCATCGTCGGTGCCATTCTCCCCCTCCCTTTCTGGCTCTGGCAACGACGGTATCCCAATTCTTGGCTTAAATTCGTGAGCACGCCGGTGATTCTCAACGGTGTGTCATATATACCACCTGCCGGTGGTATCAATTACTCCGCATGGTTCGCGACCGGGTTTGTATTCCAGTACCTTGTGCGAAAGCGGAACTTTGCCTGGTGGAGCAAGTTCAATTACGTTACTAGCGCCGCTTTAGATAGCGGTAAGTTCATTCCCTCCATAGGTGCCAGTGCGTGTCCTGACAACAATCTTTTAGGTACTGTTCTGTCGGCCATTGTAATTTTCTTCACTCTGGCGGTGAGTGTAACGATCAAAGTCTTACATTGAGACGATCCACTGAGCACGCTTCACAGTTCCCAGACGGTGGCATCTATGTTAATTGGTGGGGGAACTCTGTTTTTCAGAACAGTAGGTGTCTTGTGTTGCCCCTGCGTGTCACAATGCCAACGAACGTTTTACAGCTGCAGATTGGAATCGTGTGGCGTTGAAAGCAATACCCTCAGGGGGCATTCCATTATCTTAATGTACTTAGCAAACATCTGCATCGATATCATCACTTCATCTAGTACCTCTCCCTTGTTCGACACCGACACCGCCGTCTTAAGTGGTGCTAACTCACCATATGGGTCAGTGTACGATTGGGTGCTTGCTTTTTCCACTCCGTTGCCCCGTATTAGAAGGAGCCATGATCTGCTGGTAAGTTTCATCCATCATGTGAGTTGTCCAATGCTTGAACACCTTGCGTGTTCCAAGCGGAAGTACTTATCCCCATGCGTGAAATCAGCGCGCCACGCGACGTTTTCAGACACGCGTCATGGAAAGGAAACGTCACGCGTTTCCGAGGCAGAGCAGTCTAATTACAATTTACCGTGGACGCCACAGCACGCCATGGGGTCGAACCTGGTCGCGTGGACCGACCATAAGTAATTGTTTGCTCATCGACGCCGAGTAGCTTATTTCCGTCGACATCGGTCCTTTTTCCTTTCTTTTACACGTTTCTTTGAGGAAAATATACTCCAATGAGGGAGTGCAATGGAAAGTACATGTGGGATACGGCCACGTTGGACCGCGTGTATGACATATGACAAGTGGGGAGGATATCGTACGTGTACGTATGTGGAGAAGGCTTCGCCGGAGGACGGATCACCCCCTTCCCCTACCTCGGGCTCCACGAGGACCCGTGCCTCGGGTATTACCACGCCCTAAAAAGGGGGGCGACGATACGTGCGTGTTGAGAAAAAAACGTGGCGCGAAATGGTGGATAGATGACCCACCTCTCGTTGGTGCCCCGCGTCCACCTTTGCAGTGTGGTTAATTATGAAACGTGGGTGCGTCGATGGTGTGTGTTCGTCAGATGGAAAGGTGGTGGGCGATAGGCGAAGGCAATGAGGAAGATCGTGATCAGAAACAAAGAAACATGGCAAGGAGGATGAAAGAGAGGTGAGAACGTGCGCTTACCTCTTGGACCGGGACCTGTACCTCTTGCACTCCGCCCGGCTTCACGTGCCCGCGTTTGTTCTTCCTTGACCGCGTCCAGAAGGGTGTCCGGTACGCGCAAGTATTTTATCTGTCGACGACGATACGACCCAACATGCCATGATTCCACGCCGACAACCATCCATACACGCACGCACGGGTCAACGTCAAAGTGCAAATGACGAAAGAATGAGATCGATGATCGTGATCATTTTTTTGATCCATGACAAGGAACGGTGCTCACCGTACTACCACGAATGTAACACTCTTTGAGCTTCCAGAATCGATCGCCGTCTGCGCTCGTTTGATATACTTCGCGTAGGGTGATGTTCATAAAGTTGTCGCAGTTGACGAGATGGCCGTTGAACGTCTCGCCGTTTTTGAGTTCTACGAGCTTTTGGGGGGAAACGTTTTAATCAGTAAAACGGAAATATATCTGAGCACGTCAAGGCGTTGACTTTTTTTTTTCTCGGAACGCGTCATCCGATCAGGTGGTTTCTTAGAGAGGGGACTTACCATGGGCTTGTTTTGGGCTGCGGTTAGTAGTGATAGTGGTAACTGTAGAAAGGTTTGATGAGGAACAAGGAAAGAGCAGGGAGGTCGTGCGTTACCATTCTGACCAGCGATGAAGTTGTCCACAAAGTTCTGCTCGTCGATTGTGCTGATATGTCAGAGGAGCCGCCGTAAGCAGCAGCCTCCTTGTGTCCGTGGCAGTGCAACAATGACCAAAAGAAACGTTCATTTGACTTGCATACATCAACAGAGAGGAGATAAACGAAAAACTAATCACACGACGAGTTTGACAGACGGAACAACCGCCTTTAAGACGACATGTCCCTCATTTCCAGAACTGCTTCCATCGCTCTCCACCCACTTCACCTCACCCTCCACCCGCCCAGCTGCCTCGTTCTGCAGTATAACCCGATGACGCCCTCTCCCTGCGGGATCCTCTACTTCGCGTTGCGACACGACACCTTTGCCCAAGGTGCTTTGAAGAGAATAAGTACCCTCAAACGCACTGTCAAGCTCGACTTCGACGCCGCCTACAATCGTTTCGGCGTGACATCGCAAGACAGAGTTGACGGGGGTGTGAGTGAACTTCAATCCAATTTTCCCGTTGCTCGACTTCGCGTCGACCTCGAACTCGCCACCCATCAACGCTTCCGAGGTGAGGGAGACCTCTGCATTAATCTGGCTAAAAATTCATGTTCAGTTTCTAACCGTTGCCGGCACGAAACGACAACCGCATACCCGTCTATTGTGTGTATAGTGAAATTAGAGGGATCCGCGCCTTCGCGATGCAACAAGTTCACGGTCGGTGTGATACGGCCGTTTAATGTGTGCAAGTCGAGGGAGGATCGGGCATTGAAATAACCGTCGATGTCACCATTCAGCGACGAGAATTGGCCGACCTCGGATGTGACAGACTAGATGACAAAGTCAGATAACGCGTAAACATCGGTCATCGTACTCCTTGCCTGGACACTCAGCCTGCCGTTGGCAGACGTGAGAGAGATCTTGTCGAATAGGACAGATTCCTGCAGGTCTGCTACGTTTTGACTGTAATTTGGCATCTTGGTCTCGAGTTTCTTCACTAGGAGGGGACCCTCGTTTCCTGCGGGTAGAGTGAGAGTAACGTCAAATAGGAGTTGATCTTCGGGCTGGTGGTGGTGAGGTGGGTGGGGCCTCCTCCATGGGGGTGTCTAGAGAGTTGGATTAATAAATGGTTGATAGATTCGAGTGATGATAACGAACAAAAATGCCAACGCCATACTCTCTCTCTGCCCTTTCCATTTGACAGACGGTAGCACGTTCGAGTACTTCATTATTGTAATAAGCAACTCGGACGCGGACGTCCACCGTATCGGCGATTTGCGTAGATTGTTCGATGTTGACCAGACCCTGCTGGAATGCACCCCGAGAGACAAGATAGAGAGCATCTGAATCCACTGGGAGAGAGAAAGTAGTTTCAGCGCCATATGGATACTGTGTCCAAGGCGGCTGATCGTAATAAGTTGTCCAATTAGTGCTCCCCGCGCATTGGTTGAGGTCTTCGTCCCCCTGTGGTGAAAATTCCACTCTGTCGCCTGTCCGATGCTGCGAAATATATCAGTGACATCTTCGATAGAACCAAGCACGGTGACTGCACACCCATGCATGATGCGGACGACTAAAGAGGCCCTTTCCGTATGAAATCACGAGCCAGATCAGTGCTGCGGTGCCGAAGACGATCCAGGGATGCTTGACAAAGGATCGACGACCATGGGTTCGCGCACGCTGTACGGAACAGGTGTGACATGCTTCTGAGTGTAACGGATGGGTTTCAGGACAGCCTTTCTCGAGGCTATCGGGCGCGTCAGAGTAAGTTCTGACTTTGATGGGGTCCATGGGATAAGTAAAAGGTGGGGCGGACAATCAGGAAAGACACTCAATATATGGGCTGACGCATAGCTGCCAGGACGAGCCCGTGCCGCAGTCGTCTGCCCAAACCAGACCGATATGGAAAGCGGGACGTTCGCAAGATAAATTTGACGTCGGCATTTCGGTGAACTAAATTTGGGCGCGAACGTCCGGCTTTCCATAGACCGAGTACTCTGTCAGAACACGGCTGTCCTCATTCCGCAGTGCTGCGGCGTAGTCGGAGGCACGCGAGGTGGCTTGACTGACCGGTGACCGCACTTGTCCTGTCAGTGCACCACAAGGCGTAGTCAATCGAAGGTCCTGAAACCGTCAACTTGAAACTGTCGTGCACTTGAGATCGATAGAAATTACTTGGCAGCTTCCGCACTGCCACCCAGCGAGTATTGAGAGCATCCAAGGTTCCCACGCAACCAGCGTGTCTAAGTTGAAATACATCGCACCGTGGCTAGTCCCGACGTGGTGAGCCTTGCCCTCGTTGTTTACGAGTCGCTCGTACGATCACGAAAGTCATAAGCAGGGGAAACATCCTGCACGCTCAGCTTACATGTCGTGTGGATCGAGATTGTTCCCTCGACTTGCCATAAAAACAGTCCACTATACGTCGACTATTTGCGCCCTGGTTCGTAAAGTTCATGTTCTCTCTTTCTTAGGAAGAAGTTCGATCGATGACGATTCGACCGGATTTCGAGTCGCGAGCAGTAAGATTGGGGGACTTTGCTTATACGGTGAATATGAACTTTCCGCTTGTGTAGTCTAAGCAGCGTCACTGATGATGATGTCAGGGTCAATGCGCACTGGCAGGCACGAGTCAGCCCAATCGAAGGAAGACGTAGTTGATGGGCATATAATATTTGAAGTGGTGAGGGATATCTGTATTTTGGTATCATGGGTGAGACGCTTTGTGCGCCAGTTTGGAAGTTGGGATTGGCGACACTGTTCAGGCAGGTACTGCCGTGTGAGTGATCTGCACGTGTATGTTTACGTGGCGAATGATGAACTGCATAAAAACTTAGCCCCGTCGGGTAGGCACGTATTGCTGTAAGATGTTGGAGATAGGATTGCCGTCACGGTGCCCAAATCCATGCACGTAGCACAGCACCATAGCTGTTCCTGGTCTCTACCGTCATCTACCCATGGTTTCGGTACGAAGAGTGGATACTGCAGGGAAACCATTCACAGCAATGTGTATGGCACACTGTCGCCTCGACGTCCCCGATCAGCGCCGTCCCTGCTTCTGTCATTACGAAAAGATGAATCCCCGTTCTTTCAAAAGCCTACATCCCTCGTCCTTTCAACCTTCAAACTTGAAGGATTCGCCACCAGTATCCCAGAGTACCCAGCTCCTGTTCCTGGTTCTTGCGAGTCTCGAGATCTCCTAGTACATATACATCAACACCATGGCATCCGCTCTGCGAGCGGACATGACTAGTGTCCTGCAAACTAACTATGTAACCCGTATACCCTTCGCAGTTTCGGTGGATTAATCTCATAGAGCACCACAGTTGCAGTCGTCACTGCTGTCGCATACGATTACGGTAAGTAATGTAAGCCTGTATGTGTTCCTTCGTGATGGACTAACTTCGATATCGTCAGTCCTCACATTTTCAAATGAGGTATTGTGCTGCATACCCTCGTACTGTATATTAACATTTGTTTGATCAATAACCTGAGCAGGTAGAATACATTTGGGTCAGTGGTGATCTTCCAACCGGGTGACATTGAAGGTTTGACGCAACCACAGAACAAACCATGGTCATGGGTGTCCACATTGTTCATTCTTGTGGGCGCCAAACCCCCCGTGGTGTTTTCGTGCAGTGCAATAACTTGAACATTTCATAGATTCGTTATTTCGGCCTCCTCACTTTCATGTATGTGTTTGATCGTTGCTACAGGTACCGTGCTGAATGTCAAGTCTAACTTACTTCACTAGAATCGAGATCTTTAGTAGGTTAAACGCTGTGTTTGGGTTTATTCGGCTGACTCACCTAACTGAAAGTCGGGAGTACATTCATACTCACGTCTTCAAAGGTGAGTTATCATGCATGGCTGATTGTTCACGAGTATGCTCAAATACCTGTAGCCGTATGTGCTCATTTTTCATTCATTGTCGAAATCTTAAACATACTTCGACAGTTGTGAGTGTGTTCATCCATGTTTTATGTACCACTCTCCTCAGGGCACCCTTAAGGTCCCATAGCAAGTATTGTCGCCCAATGGACATACTTTATTTTTATGTGTGCGGCAGATTGTATGCTTCTGCACTGTTTATTTGCCAGCAACATAAAGTCTAAATGATGACTGTAGTTGTGATGATCCTCCGTGCATGGGCAATGTATCATCGATCGAAGGTAGTCCTTCGCACCATGCTCATGATTTTCATTGTCGCAAATGCCGTCGATTTATCTTCGGCAATCTTCTACGACATCCCAGCAAACACTCCGAGTAAGTTTGGCTTCATCTTTAACATCCCGTATTAATCACCTGTCACCCATCGTGTAGCGGTTACCATTCAA